>RJWM01005393.1:0-92607 GCA_004363535.1 Dasyprocta punctata
TCAGTCATGTCTCCTCTCTCTCCTCTCTGTACAAAACATTACTTAATTTCAGATGTTCTCTGCTCATACTGAAAACAAGCTTTCTTAGTATGTGTCCAAATGTCATTTATTTATTTCAAAGTGCACTACAACTACCTGCATCCACGAGGCAAAGAATATTAATGAATTTTTAAAGACTTCAACATAAAAAAGTCCCTTCTTCCTAGTGAAGCTGTCTGTTCCTAAATAAATATTTGAATTTTGGTTAAATAAGTTCAGACAGGTCTCTCAAAATGAGGCCACAAGTCTTGACTATGAACAAACCCAGGAATATGAAGGATTCTAAGTTTCCACAAAACTTTCTCCTATTCCTACACTGTGCTGCATACTTCCTGAGGATAAGAACACAGCCCCTCTCATAGGGAATTTGAGCACACAGGCTGGGTGTGGACTGTGTGGACATTAGGCCAGGGCTGAAACTCTAAAAAAGGAGTGAACCGTGGCTTCCAAGACATCCACACCGGTATTCTAAAAAGCCCACTTTATTTTAACTGACTCCATCAGCAAAGGCATTTGTTATCCTGGTTCTTCAAATGATTTTTAAAACATAAGCCAGCTGTGGTGACACATGCATGTAATCCCAGCACATGAGGCTGAGGCAGGAGCATCCACATGAGTTTGAGGCCAGCTTGGGCTATACAGTGAATTAAAGACCTGCCTGAAATACACAGACTATAGGTTGACCTTCCCCCCCACCACCAAAAAAAGAAGAAAGAGAAAGAATAAGAAGAAGAAGAATTAAAAAACAAAAATAAAATATTAAGATTACAAATAATTCATATTATAGGTGGGATAGCCTTTAGTTAAAATGTCAAGCATTATAAAGAAATGACACACTAGTAAATGTGCTACATTTTTCAGGACAGTTGCCAGGATATAAATTAGGAGTCCCAGGGGCTGGAGATTTAGCTCAGTGACACAAGCACCTGCTTGGCAAGCCTAAGATTGTGAGTTCGATTTCCGGTACAAAAAAGAAAAGAAAAACCCCAGAATAAACTAGGAGTTCCAGGGCACAATGGAGTTTTTACCACAACATCTTTTTATTTTTTATTTTATTTACTTATTTATTTAGTTAGTTATTTTTGAGTCAGGGTGTCACTATGTAGTTCAGGCTGACCTTGAATTCACTATGTAGTCCAGGCTGGCCTCAAAGTTGTGGCATTCCTCCTCCCTCAGCCTCCTGAGTGCTGGAATTACAGATGTGCACCACCCTGCCCAGTCACAGCCCCTTTAGACAGGCTACTTCTATCTTCCCTGCCAAACTTGCTTTCCTTTTGGTCCTCTATTAAAGCATTTCTTTCAGCTATGCTTTTGCTCGCCCTGGTCTTTGGATCTTACTTATTGCACCCTCAAGCCAGTCCTGAGGTTGTAAGATAGTTTTGTACTGCCTTGCCTATAACTTGTCTAAACTACTAGAGTCATCTGACAAACACAGCAGGAGCCTGACAATCTGAAGACACACGTGGAGGCACGCAGGGAGGACGAGGCACCAGACTTTCTATTTGATGGTCTAGTGTAGGCTCCTGACCGAAGGAGCAGCAGGACAGAAGTGCTATGCATCTTCAGTGTACCAGGAAACCTGGACTGGTATTAAGGGCAAGTAACAGTATTCCTTGCTTCCAGAAAGTAGTGCAAGAGTAAGATAATGGGGAAATAGAGACAAGGAGAGCAAGCCCTGCACCTCCCTTCCACATCAGAGGAAGACTGCTGAGTGGAAGGGCCAGCTGTTGACTAACACACTACCAGCTGTCTGGAGACTTTGCTGCCCTTCCCTATGACACTGCTTGAAAACAACTCAGCTGACCACTGATTGAGTATTTTTGACACTCAGTCTGAGGCTGCGCAGGACAGATAAGATGGAGAGAGTGTAAAGAGGCCTTTAACAAGGGCATGGGAGAAGTTGCAGAGTGTAGAGGCTCTCTCAGCGAGAACAAGGGGATGAAGTGCTTATATTAGCTCTCATTGGGGTGGCACTAAACCAGCTGGTGATGGTGGAGCAGAAGTGACATTTTTTCTAGGGATTGGAGTGCCTTTGGCATGCGTGGGAAGGAAAGGCAGGAAGTCTATGTTGGGTTCAGAGCACCGGAGGAAGAAGACTGATAAGGTGTCCTTTTATGTTCTCCTCGCCATCTTAGGCCACAGCCATGAGGATGTGTAGATTTATGTGGCTAAAAACCTGTGAACCACTCCTGTGTTTGTGCAGAGCCAGGGTTGAAAGCCACCATCATATCTCCTGACATCTTCCCCCAAGCAGACCCAGAGGTGGGGTGTGCTGGGGCCCAAGGGTCGTTTTGCTCCCCACTCCCTTCCTCTGACTTCATGAGAGGTCAGGGGAGCTGGGCCTATGGTGTCTGGACACTGCAGAGGTGGAGAAGTAGTGGACTGAGGAGCCTGTGAGAACATGTCCTCTTCCATGGCCTCTCCCTGCTGACTGGCAACATCCTGCACAGTGCCCTGGAGAGTGGGTGCCTTCTGGCCTAACCTGCTCAGCACCACTTGAGTGTCTTGGCCTCGAATGAAAAGCCTAAGTCCCTGCTGAGACATGTGGTAGGGCTTGGCAGCCATGAGGTACCTCCTACCTCTGCCTTCTGGCTGTGGTGACAGGTCCTTTGAACTTTATAGTTTTTTCTTTTACTCAAAACGATTTTTAGCACACTGGAAAAAAAAAAAAAAACCCAAGTGTTGTGTGCCTTTCTAAGGCAGTGCTGTATCTCAGATTGCATTTCAGGATTTAATATGAAAACAGCAGAGTCTATGTGCCTGTACATTGAGTACCCTTGCCCTAGAGTGTCGGGCACAGGGAGGAGTCAGTTCCTCTGTGGCAGGAGAGGTGGCACACAGGTGCAGTGTATGTGTGGTCCCATTTCTCTGTCATGAGATTTTGCTGGAAGATAGCACCACTGTACCCGGGATCATCTGGGTGGTTCCATCCAGCAGCTTAGTTAGCAGAGTAGGTGTTTGGTCCCCATCAGAGACACACCACCACTCCAAGGGCCTGGCCCCTCATCATATTAATGACTCTGGTGCTAAAGAAGTGTAGGGTGTGGTCTGCCCAGAAGGGGATGTGGTTTGTTTTTCAGACTTGTGCTCCTTTCATTTGAAAGCTTCAGACTTAAAGCATGAAGCAGCCTGCATCCTCCACAGTGACAGAAAGCAACACATACCAGAAGCTTGTAGGTACTGTGACTACAATAGATTTCCAGAAAAAAGAAAAGCATGTTTTCTACACAGTAACATTTTAGTGATCTCTCACCCCTTCCTTGATTCTTCCCTACTCTTGACTAATAATTAGGAGACAGAAACAATTCTTTTTATGGTCCTCCCTGTTCAAGGTTTTGAAACTCTTGGCCTGGGTGGGGCTGGAGAGAACTTAAATGTTTTCTCCAGAATGAACAGTCCCGATTTGTGTATCAGTGTTAAGAAGAAAACAAAACACTTAGGTAAGATTTGTCAAGCACTGCTTTTTAAAATGTCATTAATATAAAAATTATGTTAGCAGCATTTAACCATTCTCACTTTTAAGGAATAAGAAAAAACAAAAGGTAAACATTCTTACTGAAAATAGCAAAACTTCAAGATTCATTTTCAAGTTCATTCCTTTTTGTAATGTATTGTTAGAGGTCTGTTATACTACTGTTCTTTATTAATTTTTTTCATTTAAATACACAGTTAACTAAAGAGACTTTTCAGTCACCTGTGTCTGTAAAAATATTTTTTAATAAAATTTATTTATTTATTTAGGTTCCAGGGATCAAACTCATAACCTTGCACTTGCCAGGCAGGCGCTTGGGCCACTGAGCTAAATCCCCAGCCCTAATAAAGTTTATTTTATCACAAAAAATGTTCTACATCTTTTAGACATGGTATTCTTATTTTGTCCCACTATTTTTGTAGTTTAGGCAGAGTGGGAGAAATAACTAGTTTAACAGAATTTACTGCAACCCATAATTCTCTGATTCAAACATATTTTATTACCTTAATGGAAAAATAATGCTTTTTCACTTAAAATTGCTTGAGATTAGAAAATGTAACATTTTTAAAAATTAATTTTATTGGTATATTTTAGATATGCATAATGATAACATTCATCATAGGGAATTTGTACCTATACATGATATATCTTGATTCTTTTTTTTTTTTTTTTCCCATTTCCCTCCCCTCCCTTCAGGCCCTCTTTCCCCTCTACCCCACTTATTTACAAAAACTGTTTCTATTTTTCTTTCCTATTCTCTTTTTTTCCTTTTCCTTCCTTTTGTAACATTGTTTTAATCTCCAGGTGAGAAACATGATTATACTTCAACATCATGCAAATTGATCACTTAAAAGGTGTGGATTGTCACGAGCCTTTGGGGATTATGCTAGCTTTCTATTCCCATAACAAATACCTGGGATAGACAAGGATTATTTGGGTTTGTTGATCCAGCAGTTTCAGTCCATGGTCTCTTGTCTCCATTGCTTTTGGTGGCATGGAAGCACATGAGGGTAGGAGCAGGTAGAAGGTAAATGTGCTCAACTTCTGCCACCAGGAAGCGACAGACAGGAAAGGGCTGGTGTCCCAATGTCCCCTCATGGGCCAAACCCTAGGACATAACTTCCTCCCACTAGGCCCTGCCTTGTAAAGGTTCCACCACCTCCCTTTAGCACCCAGGACTGATGGACCAAGCCCTTTGCGGACATTTATCCAAACCACAGCAGTGAGGACTGAGAACAGCTTCCAAAATAACTTCGCAATACCCTCAATGGTCTGAGTCATTTCCACAGGGTGATTTTCAATAGCAAGTTTGTTTTTGTGGCTCCCAGTTCAATCAGTTTGGCTTAGGTGGACAGTTTTTAAATTAACAGTCTTCTTCTCAAATCTTTCATCTGTACAGAGTATTTAATTGGGTACAGGGAAGTCCTCTTTAGAACCCGTTGATCCATGGAAATCATAAAAATTCCATACTTTTCCTTGCAATTTGGCATGGTCAGGAGGGTTGTTTCTTTCTTTTGGGGGATGGGGTGTGTTTTTTTCCTTTGGATACAGGTATTGCTTTGTAGTTCAGGCTGGCCTTGAACTCACTATGTAGCCCAGGCTTGAAATCACAGGATTCTTCCTGCATCAGCCTCCTGAGTGCTGGGTTACAGGTGAGCCACCAAGCAAGGCAGGAGGGTTGCTCTTTTAAGCACAAAAGTATTTGTTACGGTTTATAACTTGATGACCCTCCAAAGCCTCCCATGCTCATGGAGGACTTTGGGGAGGTGACTGGATCATGGGGGTGTGACACTCAGCAGTGGATTAGTCCTCTGATGAGTTTATAGCTAAATGTTATTTGGGAGGTGAAGCCTGGTTGGAGCAGGGGAATCACAGGGGTGGGACTGGAGGGCTTTGTCTCTCTTGTCCCTTGATTGCTGCTCTCTGCTTTCTCTCAGCCATGCTGCAAGCGGTTTCTCCTCTGCAATGCCCCTCTGCCATGCCACTCTGTCTCAGCCTACTATGGACTGAAACCTCTACAAACTGTGAGCCAAAATAAACCTTCCCTCCTTAGAATTCTGGGTGTTGAGTATTGTGTCCCAGTAAGGAAAAAGTAACTATGACAGTACACTATGCTGTTTACCTTCTACTTCTCTGTGTTGTTTCTTCTCATTGCATATGAATTTCCTGAGAATTGCTTCTGCAAAGGATGACTGACAAATATCCCTGCCACTGCCACTGCCACGGACCCCGGATCAACCTTCCTCTCCCTCCCCCAGCACACAGGAGGCCCCCAATACTTACTTAGCTACTGAATAAGCGAGATAAAGGATGGTTACAGTAGTTTTGCTCCCCATATCAAGACACAGTACAAATAATCGATAACAGGAAAAGGTAAATCACAGTCTGTCCATATCGGAGATTATAATAGTCACTGAAAATCATGACTTCTCTCATTTAACTAAATCAGATACAGTATGGGAAGAGATACATATGCATGTATAGTATAGCTGCAATTATGTGAAGTAATTTAAAAACATTGAAAAAAATGAAGTAAAAACATTGAGATCTAAATCAACCATTATCTCTTCACTAGTTCTCAGTAATTTTATATTTACTTCATGTTTTTCCATATATTATTAGTTTTATTCATTGTGAATAATTTACTTTCATAATCTGAAATAAATGGTATATATATTTTATTTTATTTATTTATGTTGAACAAGGTCTCACTATGTGGCATAGGCTCATCTTGAACTCAGATGCTCAAGTGACCCCCTGAACCTCAGCCTCCGGAGTTAGCACGGATGTAAACGACCACTCAGTGCAAGCACCAGCTCCTCCCGTTTGTCTCTAAAGATACTTAATTTCCAAGGAAATTTTTTAATAACAGCTTTATTGAGATAGAATCCACCTACAATTCATCCAGGTAAAGTGCACCATTCAACAGTTTTTACAATATTCACAGTATTTGTCACATTACTACCATGTGAGAACATTTTCCCTGTCCCAGAAAGCAACCCCATGCAATTGACTATCACTTCCCATCCCCCTCTGCCTCATTCCCAGCCATAAGCAGTAACTAATGTAATTTCTCTCTACATAGATTTGCCTATATTGGACATTTCAAGTAAATGGGATCTACACATTTTGTGTTCCTCCACAGTCTTTTAAAATGTCTCTAATGCAGCACTTGCCAGATAAAGTTACTACCTGAAACTTCCAGAGACCAGAGACTGGGTAATAGTCAACTTCGTAATCAGAGGTCGGTGGTCAGCAGCATTCAGTAAATATCTGTTAAATTAATGTCCTCATTTTAAGGATGAGGCAAATAAACTCCTAAGGGATTGCAAGATTCACTCAAGATCACATAGGCAGTAGGGAAATGGTGATTCAAGACTTTTTAAAATTATATGTAGTTACTTGCTTATATAAAATATAACTTCTGTCACTCTATTTTCTTGTTTGTAAAAAAGCGGTAAATCTAAAATCTCAGCTAAACCGGGTGTGGTGGTGCAAGCCTTTAATCCCAGCACTTGGGAGGCTGAGGCAGGATTGTTGTGAGTTCAAGACCAGCCTGGGCTACAAAGTGAGTTCAAGGCTGGCCTGAACTGCATAGTGAGAACCTGTCTCAAAAAAAAACAGGGCCGAGGATTCAGCTCAGTAGAGAGGTACGAGGTTGTGAGTTTAATCCCCAGCACCAAAAATAAATAATATAATATAATATAATGTAATGTCATGTAATATAATATCTTAGCTACTCCAGAGGCTGAGGCAAGAGGATTACAAATTTCATGACCAGTGCAGGCAATGTAGGAAGTGGTAAGAAAAAAAAAGGAGGAAAAACAAACCTAGGAGCTCAACAGGTCAGGTTTATTCAGCACAAGCCTGAGAGGGACCACACTGGCACTTAGACCAGACCGGCAACTCCCTAACAGTCTACAAGTTCTTTTATACAGTCATGAGCACAAAGAGAGGCTGTGAAAGGAAAAGGTCAACATGGGACTTTCTAGAGCAACAGTGCAGTGAAAAGGAGTTGTGGCTCCCCACCAGGGACAAGGCTTGAGAAGGTACAGAGAGTGGTTGCCTGTCAGGAGCAGGGCTGAATGGGAGTTATGATGGGTTACAGGATGTAGCCATGGTTACCGAGCTTTATTAACCTGTGATTATGGATCTCTAGCAAATGTAAAAGCATTGCAGGACAGAAGAGGTTTAGGATGGCTTTGTGCTGACTCCTTCGGAAAGCCTCTATCAAAATAAAATATAACAAGGGCTGGAAAGCAGGCGGTTGTAGCTCAGGGCAGAAGTGCTTGCCTAGTGTGTTTGATGCCCTGGGTTCAATCCTTAGTACCAAAAATCAAATCAAATTAAATTAAAATAGTGGTAATACCTACCTACTTTACAGGCTGTGAAAATGCAAGCTACTTTAATCCCAGCACTCGGGAGGCTAAGGTAGGAGGAGCGTTGTGAGTTCGAGGCCGGCTTGGGCTACAAACGCGAGCGCAAGGCCGGCCTGAGCTACATAGTGTGACCCTGCCTCAAAAAACTAGGGCTGGGAGTTTGGCTCAGTGGCTTAAGCACCTGTCTGGGAGGCGCGAGGCTGTGAGTTCAATTCCCGATGCTGCAAAAAAAAAAAAAAAAAAAAAGCAAGCTATTCCTGAACTCTACAAAATCATGACACATCAGATGTGGCAATCTCCCCACAATGAAAAACCCAAACAATGGAGGAAGATTAAGAACACGATCGCTGGTCAGGCCAGCTCCCTGCTCTGCCAGGAATTACCTACGATGTCTGGCTGCAACCTACCCCAAGCCCCCCAACCCCCCAACCCTGCAGGCTGGAACCAGAAACAATATTACCATAGCTTCCGTTGGGATTGAGTAAAACGCCTTTCCAGCACCCAACCCAGCGCTCAACTGTCGGAAAACCAGTGTCTCTAGGTTGGACTAGTTTTACTGTCACCTTAGGTGGGAATTACAAATTCACAATCCTGCTCCCACTCTACTTGGAGAGTGCAAAATTAGAACTTTACTCCCATCTTACTTGGAAATCACGAAATGACATGGTTATAATTTTATTCCCACTTTGATCTGGAAATGCTCATCTTTATTCTAAGGACGGAATCGCTGAGAAGACAGGGTGGTGCACTAGGCTAAGCAACCTGCCTCTGGTCGCAAAGTCAGCGTTCTAGTGCAGAGCCCCGCACCCTTACCCTCAGGCCACCCCCGGCCCTGTCTAAACAGGATTTACAACCAGCAGCTCTTTCAGGAAGTGAGCTGCCACACGCTCCCGCTCTAGGGTGACGCCAGCATCTTCACCCGAAGGACAAGCAGTGCCAGGGCGGTGTAGGCCCGGCCCTAGCGCCTCACCCTACTCGACCCCAGTGGGAAGCCAAATTCCAGCGGGCAGTGCACACGGCCGGAGAGCCTACCTCTCCCTCCCAGGCCGCCGAGCCCGCAGCCCCCGCCCTCTCCACGTCACGGCGGCTAGGTGCAGTGCCCCCTAGGGGCCCCGCTCCAAGGAGTAGGAAGCGCCGCTCGCTCCCCGCCGCTGGCCCGTTACTGGCTCGCCACCCTCGGGAGGAACTCGCCGCCGCGTCCCCGCGCTCTCTCCGCATCATGAGCGCGCGCCTATCACTCGTCCTGCGCCAGCTCGGCCGCCCGCCCCGGGCCCCGGACCCGCCGCGTCGCCTCCGGGTGCCCTGTCGCGCAGCCAGCGGAGGTGGCGGCCGGGGTGGCGGGCAGGAGGGCCTGCGCGGGCAGCGGCGGCCGCAGGATGGCCCGGCCTGGAGCAGCCGCGGCCCAGGCAGCCCGGCACCTCCCGCGCGGGACTCCATCGTCAGGTGAGCGACTGGCGGGGCTCGCGCCCCGGGCCCCAGCGGAGGAGGCGGCCCGAGCCCTCAGGTCTACGGGGCACGAGAGCTCTGTGCCAACTCGTCGGGGCGCCGCGCGGCCGGCAGGGGAGCGCGGGCGGGCGCGCGGCGGAGAGGCGGGGATCCGTGGGACCCGGCCCCCAGGGGCCAGGCGGGATTCGGCATCGCCGGCGGAGCCGTGCTCCTGGACCGCACGCCCAGCTCCACGTGCGCCCTGCCGCCGGCTCTGATGCAACCGCGCAGCGCCGAGGGTACCGGAAAGGGGCGGCGCGGGCGAGGCGGGAGGTGGGGCGCGGGACTGCGCGCCACGGGGCTGGCGGGCGCCCTGGGGTCGCGCCGGGACGCCGCGTCCATCGCGCCGAGCCGAGCCGTTAGCCCTCATCCCATCTCCTATTCGGTCCCCGCGTGATCCGCAGAGCAAGCCCGAGCGATAGCGGCTGGCCAGTCTCCTGCGTCGCCACGCGGGCGCACGCAGTCCCCATCACGCCTGTGTTTGGGAGGTGTTCTCTAGACCTGGAGGCGAACTGTGGGGCCTCGCGATGAGCCTCCTGCGTCCCCCTGCATTCATCCCCGTCTCACCGGTCCGCACCCTTCCGCTTTCGGGTGGAAGACCGAGGAGGAAGAGTTCTAGTCACGTCCTTTGTGGAGAAGCGGGTTCCTGGGACCTCAGATCCTTTCGAGCGATGCACCTACATCCGGCTGGAGGCTTACCAGCCTCCCTCTGAATTAGGACCAAGGCACAGAATGCTGTTGGGACATTCTGCCCCTTTCTTCTCCACCCTCCTCCGCCATCACCACCCCTTTTTCTCTTTTCCCTCTGGCCTTCATTCTAAATTATTACCCCACTCCACTCTATGTCTGGTTTTTGTTTTTGGTTTGTCTTTTTCCCTCTCCATCCCTTCCTTCCCTTTATCCCTCTCCTTGGTAATAACTGGTGACTTTCCCAGGTTCTTTATGGTGTAGCTAATGAGTCTAAGGAGTCTTTTATTTAAGATTGTTTTGTCTGGGACCTTGGATTTACTTTGGGTCATTGGATTTTAACCAGCGCACTGCTGAGCTCATCTTAGTGGTATAAGGACTGAAGGCAGGACAGGAGGCAAAACTATTCAATGACAGAACACATTCAAAATGCCCAGCCTGGGTATTGTCACACATTAAGCCCTCAACCAGTGTTGTCTATTGTTTTTTACAATACTTTAAACCAGGGCCTGTAAAAACTTTTGTGTAATGGGCTGGATAATAAATATTTTAGGGTTAGTGGACCAAGAGGCAAGATCAAAAATATTCTGGAGGAGCCGGGTGTGGTGGCACACGCCTTTAATCCCAGCACTCGGGAGGTTGAGGTAGGAAAAGCGTTGTGCGTTCAAGGCCAGCTTGGGCTACAATGCGAGCACAAGGCTGACCTGAGCTACATAGCGCGACCCTGCCTCGAAAAACAAGGGCCGGGAGTTTGGCTCAGTGGCATAAGCGCCTGTCTGGCAGGCGCGAAGCTGTGAGTTCGATCCCCGGTGCTGAAAAAAAAAAAAAAAAAAAAAAAAATTCTGGAGGTATTTTTATAACAGAAAATTTCCATAACCTTTTAATGAAATTTGGTTGTTTTTTATGGGCACTGAAATTTGAATTTCATATAATGTTCACATGCCATCGATAGTTATGTGCATGGTCTACCAGAAGTCTCTGGCCTGAAAGCGATTCCCCCAGGACTTGAGGAAAGGGAAACTCGAGTCTGAGCAGAAGCCACCTGGAGTAGACATTGAAGAGCCTGTGCCTCCTCAGTGGGCTGTTTGTATAATTGAAAGCTCTAAAAGGTTCTCCATCACTGGCCTAGGAAGTTAGTCTTGATCCTCAGACATGAATCTGAAAAGTTACAGAATAAGCTCCCCAAGAAGCATGGTGACCTGTTATTCCTAGTGGTGCCATGAGACCATAATGCCTTGATGTTTCAGTCAACAAGTCATGAGAAGATCATTTTAGGTAATAATAGGATTTCTGGTGGCTTGGGTTGTCTGTCAACTTTCCACTGACATCCGGTAGAACTGAAAAAGCACTAATGTTGAAAGTTGGGGAATGGCAAAGTTACATGTCGACTGTCCTCCAGAGTTTCTTGGGGTTACAGGTTTGGTGCACAGAGAGGAGCTGCTGGGAGCTAGGGAAATCTTCCAGAGGTGAGCCCGGAGGGGCGGGGCGCTTAGGTAATGAGGGAATGCCCTTGAAGGCGATTGGGGAACCCCCAAGGATTTGTTCTCTTCTTGTTGGCTTATTCATGATATAAATGCTTTTCCTCTGCCACGCACTCCCATGATATGTAACCCTTAACCGTGTGGCCCAGAACAGTGACCACCCAATTTTGGACTGGAACCTTTATGACTGTGAACCAAAATAAACGTCTGTTTTTAAGTTACTGGGGTATGTTGTTACATAGTAACAGAAAAATGATGAATACACCCAACAACAAAAGTAACATGACCCTTTTTTTTTTTTCTTTTTCTTTTTGGTAAGGGGAATTGAACTCACAACCTGGCACCTGCCAGGCAGGCGCTTAAGCCGCTGAGTTAAATCCCCAGCCCTGTTTTTTTGAGACAGGGTCTCACTATGCAGTTCAGGCTGGCCTTGAACTCACTTTGTAGCCCAGGCTGGTCTTGAACTCACAACGATCCTCCTGTCCCAGCCTTCCGAGTGCTGGGATTAAAGGCGTGTGCCACCACGCCTGGCTTCAACATGACCTATTTTCTTTTTACTTTTTTTACTAGAACATGTTTGTAGTACATCATGTTTACATGTACGTAATTACATTTTAATTCCTTTTTTCATCTCCTTTCCCTTCCCTCCCTCCCCTCCAACCCATCTCTTGATCTCCTTCCTTTATTTTAAATTTATTTACAGTACTAACATTTAGATTTCTTGTGTGGAGTTGGTGCATGTACATAAAACATCCTAATTTCTTTTTTCATTACCTTTTCCTTTCTTCTCTTCCCTGTCCCTCTATCTCTTGTTCTTTTGTCACTTAGAGAAATCTACCTACCTACTTCCTGTCACTTTTTTTTTTTTTTTTTTTTTTTTGTGGCACCAGAGATCGAACTCACAACCTCATCCCTGCGAGGCAGGTGCTTTAAGCCACTGAGCCGAACTCCCGGCCCTCTTCCTGTGGCACTTAACATTATAGTCTCAAGTGCAACCATTTTCCTATGAATGACTCATTCTTTCTTTATGGCACAGTAATATTCTATTGTGTATAAGTACCACATTTGTTTTATCCATTCAGCTGTTGGTGGACATATGGACCACTTTCAGATTTAGCTTTTTTTTTTTTTTTTTTTGGTACTGGGAATCAAACTCAGGACCTCGCACTTGCCAGGCAGATGCTGCACTTGCCAGGCAGCAGCACTATTAATACCCAGATTTAGGTATTAATAGTGCTGCTATAAACATGGGTAGGCATGTATCACTGCAATATGATGTTTTTAACTCTTTCAGGAAGATACCTAGAAAGGAAGTAGGTGGGTCGAATGGAATTTCTAGTTTCAGTTTTTTGAGGAATCTGCATACTGATTTTGAAAGTGATTATACTAGTTTACATTCTTACCAACAATGTAGGGGTTGATGAGTGTTCCTTTTTCCCCCTCCAGCCTGGCCAGCATTTGTTATTACTTGATTTCTTGATGATAGCCATTCTTTCTGGCTTAGATGGAATCTCAGTGTTGATTTAATTTCCATTTCTCTAATGGCCATTGATGTTGAGCATTTCTTCGTGTATTTATTGGCTGTTTATACTTCTGTGAATTTTGTCCATTCATTTAATTTACCTATTTTTCGACTAGGTCTTTTATTTAGAGGGATCTAATTTTTTGACTTGTTTATATATTCTAGATATGAGTCCTTTGTCTGAGGAATGGGTGGCAAAATTTTTTCATATGGGATCTCATTCGTTGATTCTTGGTACTATTTCCTGTGCAACTAGGATTCTGTTAAAAAAGTTCTTGTCTACGCTTATGATTTCAAGAGTTTTACTTATTTGTCTTCCATTAGGTTAAGTGTTTTTGTTTTGTTTTGTTTTGTTTTTTGGTGCTGGGGATCGAACTCACAACCTTGAGCCTGCGTTACGCCACTGAGCTAAATCCCCAGCCCTAATTTTTTTTTAGACAGCGTCTCACTATGCAGTTCAGGCTGGTCTTGAACTCGCTTTGTAGCACAGGCTGGTCTCTACTCACAACAATCTTCCTGCCTCAACCTCCTGAGTGCTGGGATTAAAGGCGTGTGCCATCACGCCCGGCTAGGTTAAGTGGTTTTTTTTTAACGTTTAATTCTTTGATCCATTTTTATTTTAGTTTAGTACATGATGAGAAATACGGGTGTAGATTCAATCTTTTTTTTTGTTGTTTAAAATTTTTTTTATTTTAAAGAGTATATAACAGAATAAAAGCAATCAAAACAAACCAATGTAAGAGATACAGGACTTCAGAACATTATGAAATCAACAGTAGTTACCATAATGCCCCTCCATGTCTTCAAAATAGCTGCAGATAACTTCAGACATAGTATAAATCAAACAATAGAATAGAATAGAAACAATAAAAACAAAACAGTGAATGTGATAAAGGACTTCAAAATAAGCCAGTAGTAAATCCAAAATTGCTACCATAATATATCTTGCTATCCTTGAAATAGCTTCTCCTGCCATAGAATTTAGCATAATCAAACAAAACAAAAAAGAATAAAACCCAACCTAACGAAGCAATGGAAATGACCATAGGAAATCAACAATGGTTGCAGCCCTCAGAAGGAGACCCCCCCCAGCAGATGACACACTGCTTAGTGATATCTTCTGAACCTGTGATCAAACCCCTGGCCCTAGACATGCAATGTTAGTGAAATACCAAAGCACCACAGGCATCCAATTGCATTTCACCTCAGTAGCTATCATCACAGCCTGTGTTTCTCCAGATAAGCCAGTCACTTGGCTGGGATGGTACTTCTTATCTACCAGCCCGTGTGCTGGAAGGAGCTGGGGTCTGGCTGTTCCCAGTCCGTCAGAGGCCCGTGCATGGCACCTGTTCCCAGGCTGGGCTTCTTTGGTGCTGCAGCCATTGTTTCTTCTAACCCCAGTCTGGGAATGGTGCTGACTCATGGGGAGAGGCTTGGGTCTAGTTGTTCCCAGTCTGCCAGAGGCCCACACATCTAGATTCAATCTTCTGCATGTGGATAAATGATGTTCTCAACACCATTTATTGAAGAGGCTATCTTTCCTCCAGTGTATGTTTTTGACCCCTTCATCGAAGATCAAATAGTTGAATGTGCCTGTGGTTGTTTCTGCATCCTTTATGCAGTTCAGTTGATCTTCATGTCTCTTTTTGTGCCAGTACCATGCTGATTTTTTACAATAGCTTTGTAATATAACTTCAGGTCTGGGACTGCAACACTGCCCACTTGGCTCTTTTTTAGATTTTCAGTGTCTTCTGGTTCCGTATGAATTTTAGGTTGTTTTCCTCTGTTCTGTGAAGAATTCTGTTGGAATTGTGACTGGGATTGCGTTGAGTCTGTATCAGTTTTGGAAGTGTGGCCATTTTGAGCATATTGGTTCTGCCTAACCAGGAACAGGGGCTATCTTTCCATTTCCTGATATCCTTTTCAATTTTCTTTTTCAGAGTACTGTTGTTTTTGTTGTAGAGACCTTTAGGTTAATTTCTAAGTGTTTCATTTTTCTAGGTGTTATTTTGAATAGTATTGTTTCCCCTAAATTGTTTCTCAGTGGGTTTGTTAGTAATGTACAGGAACAGATACAACCTTTTAAGAAATAGCACATCACTAGCACTCTTGATGGACGTGATAGTGTGGAAAGAAAGTAAACAAAAATTGACAAAAACACAAGAGTTTGTCATATGGAAGAGTCAGATTTGAATGTGAAGTTTTAGAATGTCTCAATTTCCTATGTTTTCCTTTTTATATATTTATGAGTGACTTTATAGCAGAAAAATCTACATCTAAATAGGCCTAAAATAATCTGTTAATACTTATAAATATTGTATGTATTTTAACTCACTGCATTTTTTTCCCTTAATGATTTCTTGGATGATAGTGTGTCTCTTGTCTGTCTCAGATTTGGTGGAATGCTATATATGAGAGCTTTCTGTTTAAGCCCTTGGCTCTGGCTTGATTGCAAAATAGGAAATGGGCCAGGCTGCTTTAATAGATGTCTCAGTCCATTTTGTGTAGCTATAGCACAATACTGCAGACTGGGTAACTTATGAGCGATAGAAATTTATTATCCTATAGTTCAAGTCCAATATCAAGATGCCAGCGTCTGGCAGGGGCCTTCCTGCTGCCCTGTAATGTGATCGAAGGCAGAAGGGCAGGGCGAATAGACGCATCCTTTTCTTCAGGTGCCTACTCCCACAATGACAGCACTCATCCATTCTTGGGGGCTCTCTCCTCATGACCCAGTCACTTCCTAAAGGTCTCATCTCTCAACACTAACACTGGGGATTGCATTTCCAACACATGAATTTGGACATATTTAAGCCATAGCAGTTCCCAAAATACCACCCAGAGGAGAGAGTCCAGGCAAAGCAGGATGACCTCTGTGATGCTACTTACTGTTCTCTATGTGGGTAAGAGACCTGTGCTTCAGTCTTCTCCTCTCCCAGCCAGCAAGAGGACAAAGAGGCCAGGCTGGTTGCACACTCATCCAACCTGCCCATTCCTTGCCTCTCCACTGGCTGGAAGTTGGTTACACAACCCTATCAAGCTGCAGGTGAGTGATACTGGGAAATGTGTTCTCTAGCTGGGTGACCATGTACAGCTAAAACTCAGAATTTTCTCATTAGAGAAGAGAAATGTGGAAGTACTGTCTAAAGGAAGTACCCAGCAGTGGCTGCTTTGTGATTATTACACTTCCTGTGAGATTGAATGTATCTACTAATTGCCAGTGTCCTGAGTTATTAAACTGCTTGCTGCTGATTTTAGCCTGGACTGCTGGTCTGAACATCAGTGGTTGTCTCTGAAGGAGGCTGCTTTGAAGATCTTTGCCATATATCTAGAAGGGCACCTCTTTTGCCTTTGAAATTTTTGAGAAGTTAAAATGTACATTTTATGAGCCTAATACATAGGCTCAATGTTCAGGGATGTGTTTACACTGGAAGTTTTCAGTGACCGGTGGCTTCCTCCCCAACTGTTTGCCATGGACACAGCTAGCTGCGAGGGAGCCTGGGAAATGTGGTCACTGTTGCAAGGTTGCTTTGTGCCCATCAAACACACTCCTTGCACAACCAGCCAGGGGGATAAGCCAGTCGTAGTGGTAGTAGTAGTAATAATAGTGGTAATAGGTCCAGTGTAACAGTAAAAATAAAACTGGTGCTGATGACTTATAATAGCATTAAATTGTCTTTAACAGTAGAATTCTGAGTTCTAGCTACCCACGGCAACCTAACTGCAGTCAGGTATTCCTCCCCACTGTTCCCAGTCAGATTGGAGTTGACAAAGACATTCTTCTCCCCCAGGAACATAAAAACCTCTGATTAGAAACATTTTTGCTACTTTTTAGATTTATTGGGCCTGGTGCCTTTTCCTGCTTGCTTTGTTTATCAATGTAGGAACAATAAGTAACCCCAAAGAATGAAACATTACAGTAAGGACAGTTGTGGGAGGCAAGAGACAATTTATTCACTAGCTTTGCGAGTTATAATGGTGAACCCCTCTTATCCACCTATACTTTCTATCCCCTATACCCCAACTGTTGTAAAAGTTAGTTATAGGAAGTGGGTGAATATACATGTTTCTAGGGAAAACTATTGCTATTGGGATGAATGTTTTGAGTGTTCCAGGGAAACTCTGCCTCACAGAAGAAATATGTCTGATAGTAAGAAGGCGGAGCACACCTGTTTTAAAAATCAGCAGGCAGGGGTCCTTCGAGATCAAGTAAATTGCCTGCACTGGTCTGTGGAAGGCCTGAGTGCCAGACCTGGCTGGTTTTTTCCACTGTTTGTTCCAGAACTTCATGGGTACGTGGTCAAAAAGGCACTTTCCTGGGTGCCTCCCAGACATCCTGAATCTGACTTTCTGGGTGGAGACATGGACGCCTTCATATTTATCAAACCTCCCAGGTAATTCTCACTCCAAGGACTACTTGGGACCCCCATACTGCAGTGATTTTCCAGGCCAGGCAGAAAGAATGACGTGACCCAAATTAGCCGCCCTGCCAGGCTAGGTGACAGCACAGAACGTGGCCCTCGGTCACCCATCACTGGACGGATGGATTTCGGTGCTCACTTATTAGGTGATTTATAAATTTACCTGCATGCTCTCATTTATTCAACGCAAATAATACTTTGCTAGGAAGTAAGTTGCTTTATCCCAAGTGTTTAAATCGAAAACAAAACAACCCAGAATTGCTGGCAGGTTTTACACAGTTGCCTGCCTACTGAGTCTGCCCAGGAGACAGGAGAAAGGCTGGTCCGGGTGTGAGTTTTGAAGCCTTTAAATGCGCTTTACCCTCTTCTGCTGGCGGTGGGGGAGGGTGGTACGGTGCCCTTTGGTCTCAAGCCCTCAACTACCTCTCTGAAAACGGAGATTTTTTTGCTATTGGGGACTAACTGCTGATGGGACTCGGCTGGAACTCCTGCTTGCACATTTTGGAAAACTGGTAGGTGCCTATAAGAACTTGCTGGAGGCTATAAACGGTGTTTAAAGTTGGACTGGGACTGCAGCTGTAGCTCAGCAGTAGAGCACTTGCCTAGCATGTTTGAGGTCCAGAGTTCAGTACCCAGCACTGCAGGTAGAAGTCTTCACTGACAGTGATCTTAACACTGAAGTTGGGCACTTCCTTGGTTGAGCTTTTTATTGAAAAGGTGTTGGGGGTGGGGACTTGATTGTGTTGCCCATGTGCTAGTGAGAACACTTCAGAAGGGTGATGGTGGTGAAGGTGGCCTCTGAAATCACCTATCCAGAAGGCTCCAGAAAGAACCTTCAACTGTAATTGTTTATGTTTGTGTATCTGGGCTAGTGTACTTTTTTTCCTTTCCTCTTCCATCTCTCTTTTTTCCCCTTATTATCTGTCTTTTATTTTGGTCTTTATTTGTAATTTCTCATATAAGAGATACCATGTGATATTGAAGCTTGTGTGTCTGATTTATTTCACTTAACATCATAGCCTCAAGGTGCATCCATTTTCCTATAAATTACTCAATTTTACTCTTTATAGCAGAGTAGTACTCCATTGTATGTAAATGCACATTTTCTTTATCCGTTCATTTGTATGTTGATGGACACATAGGCCAGTTCCAAGACTTAGCTATTGTGAATTGTTCTGCAATAAACATGAGTATACAAAGCCGGGCGTGGTGGCGCACGCCTTTAATCCCAGCACTCGGGAGGCTGAGGTAGGCGGAGCATTGTGAGTTCAAGGCCGGCTTGGGCTACAAAGCGAGCGCAAGGCAGGCCTGAGCTACATAGTGCGACCCTGCCTCAAAAGAAAAAAACAAAAACAAACAAAAAAAAAAAACATGAGTATACATGTACCAGTAGTATGATGACTGTAACTCTTCCAGGGAGATGCCTAGGATGGGACTAGCTGGGTCAAATGGAATTTCTTTTTTTAGTTTTTTGAGGCATCTCTGTACTGATTTTTGTAATGGTTGTACTAGTTTACATTCCCACCAACCCCTCCTGCCAGCCTCACTAGCCTGTGTTGTTATCTGATTTCTTGGCGATAGCCTTTTCTTTCTGGAGTAAGATGGAATCTCAGTGTTGTTTAAATCTGCATTTCTCTGATGGCCAGAGCTGTTGAACATTTTCTCATCTGCGTACTGGCCTTTTGTACTTCTCCTGAGAAGGTTCTGTTGGTTTCAGTTGCTGGGCTCTGACCTCCAGGTACCTCTGCCTTCAGGGGTGCCAAGGGGAAAGTGCCCTCGGCTAGGCCTGTAGGAGGTAGACGTGCAGATTATGATGTTCTGAACAGTGAGATCTTTTCCCGAAGAGACCTTTGGAGTGCTGTCAAATTCCCCTGTGTCCCATTTCCACAACTTCCCTTTCCTTCCCCTGCTCCTCTCCTTGTGCGGCCCCACTTTCAACTCTGGGACCTGGAATCTAGCCAGACAGCAAGCCCTCTTCCAGCCCTGTCTTCACCATCCTCTCCCCATGTAGGTTGCTTTCTATCCCTATGGACTTCAGACTCTTATTTTTGAGAAAAATGTGGTGAAGGAATAGGGTTTTTTAAAAATAGAAACCTAAATTTTTCATTATAGGGAGCTTCAAAAATACAAGAGAAAAATTCCTCTCTAGAAAATTACTCTTACCATCTAGCTTGTTTCCCGCTGCATATCTTAAACACTGCATTGTCATATTTGACATTCTGTGTCACTATTGTCCTGCTTCTCTACTTTCAGTACCTCCTTTCCTTTTAAAATTTCTTTTTTTTTTTTTTTTTTTTTTTTTTTTGCGGCACCAGGGATTGAACTCACAACCTCGCGTCTGCCAGGGCAGGCGCTTAAGGCACTCAGCCAAACTCCGGGCCTTCCTTTTAAAAATTTCAAAAAAAAAAAAAAAAAAAAGAATAAAAATGATGTCACAGAATTTCAAGGCAGTATAATAGGAGATTAACAGTGGGGAATATATTGCATATTGTTATCTTCAAAGTAGTTGCTCAGATTACAAGATATAGGTATGAAAAAATGATCAAACAATGAAAGCATAAACCATTCTTTTTGATGAACTAACCAAGATTAGTAGTACAATTATCTATCTTGTATATATATATGTATATAATCTTTTCCCTTCTTTTTTTTCTCCTTTCCCCCATCCCAATTGTTCTTTCCTTTTGTGCAGTTTCTTCCCCTTTCACTTTAACAATACCTATTATACATTTTGGATCTTATTTACTCTTTCAGTTTTTTACACTGAGGAGACAATATGATTACACATGAAAATCTGATTTGTTTCACTTATGAGTATGGTCTCAAGTTGTATCTATTTACCTATAAAAGCCTCAAGTTTATCCTTCTTTATAGCTGAATAGTACTCCATTGTATAAAAATTCCACATTTTTTAAATCTGTGCCAAGTGCCCGTTGATGGGCATTTGGGTTGTTTCCAAAATTTAGCTATTACAGATTGGGCTGCTATAATCATAGGTACACATATGTTGCTATGGTATGATGTTTTCATTTCTTCTGGGAAGATACCCAGAAGGGGGATAGCTGGGTCAAATGAGACCTCCAGTCTTAGTTTTTTGAGGAATCTCCACACTGGTTTCCAGAGTGATTGCACCAATCTACCCTCCCACCAACAGTGGAGAAGGGTTCCTTTCCCCCCACAGCCACTCCAGCATTTGTTCCTGGTTGATTTCTTGATGATAGTCATTCTTTCTGGAGTGAGATGGAATCTTGGTGTTGTTTTAATTTGCATTTCTTGAATGACCAGTGACTTTGAATATTTTTTCAAACATTTATTTGCCATTTGTATTTCATCTCAGATGCCCATTTTTGGGTTGGGTCTTTGAATTTGGGAGGCCTGATTTTTTTTCAATTTTTTATATGTTCTAGTTAGAAGTCCTTTGTCTGGGCGACAGTTGGCTAAAATTTTTTCCCATCCTGTGGATTTTCTCTTCACTGTATTGCACAAAAACTTTTTAATAAGATGACATCCCAGTTGTTGATTCTTTGAAGTACTTCCCATGCAGTACCTCCTTTTGTTGTCTAACTATTTTCACTTCTGGTAACAAATGTTGTAAGAAAAGTGTTATACCCATCCTTTCTACTCCGTAACAAAGACATGACTATGTCATTTTTCTTTCTCCCTATAGAGAAGTTATTCAGAATTCAAAAGAAGTTCTACGTTTGTTGCAAGAAAAAAATCCTGCATTTAAGCCAGTTCTTGCTATTATTCAGGTAAGCTGAGTGCGGTCCTGCTATTTGAGGAAGATTTTCAATGTCGAAAATGCTTGTAAACTAAGGGCCAGCTGTATTTCTTGTTAAGGAAGAGTGGATTCAGTTGGAAGTGCTGTCACTTGCCTTTCTTTGGTTGTTTGCTTCTGCAGGGTTGCAGGCCAGCTGCGTGCTGTCCTCTCCCAGGTGTTGAGGACTCCCAGAGGTCATGAGGCAGGCATTACACAGGACATACAGCAGCCCATGTGCTCTTATAAAGCTTATCAAATGTGGTTTGGAGGTGACAGGAGGGAAAGCTCCCCTGTGGTTCTGTTGGAGAAGACAGATGACACGTGGGTGTTTGGTAATGGTTTTATCGTATCTTTTGCAACCTGTGTGTCAAAAGGCATTGCCATGTCGGAAAGCCTATGCCTTCCATGTACATGTTTTGGCTGCAGCCCTTTAGTGCTGAGCTACTGTTGGCACTGTTGACTTCGTTATTGGCATCTGTGTGGCGGCAGGTGCAGGGAAGTGCTGAAGTGAGCCAAGCCAGCAGTTGGATTGCTACAGTGGTACTTGGCACGCCTTCAGCAGATCAAACCAGCAGCCTCTGCACCCATCCGTGCCTTGGGTTTCGTAATTGTAGAGCTGTGCTTGTGTTGCTCACATTCCTTGGAGTGTGATCCACGTCTCTTTACGGAGAAAGACCAGCCAGACAGGAGAAGCGAACTGGGTTGGCAACAGGGATTTCCTGGGGAGCACCTGCTTGCTCTTTGACTTTCTACTTACGGGCAAACTGTTTATACTCCCATCTTTTGTGTTCTCACATAGCCAGGGTTGTTGTTTTTCTTTTTTGTTTTAGTACTGAAGATTGAACCCAGGACCTTAGCACTAAGCTACATCCCCACCCCTTTTATAAAATTTTGAAATTCGGTCTCTCTGTTACTAAATTGCCCAAGTTGAGCTTGAACTTGTGATCCTCCTGCCTCAGTTTCCCATGGTGCTAGGATTACAGGTGTGTACTATCACACTTGACTGGAAGTGTCTTTCTTATCTGTCTTTTAAATGTGGGATACTATTTTTAAAAGGTGACATACTTTGAAATTAACGTTTGTTTTATATCAACTCTTGATCCCTTTTTTTTAAACAAGCAATAAGGTTTGCTTTCTACATTTTCCTTATCCTCTGTGTAATTAGATAATTTGCAATTGCAAAACTTAGTCCCTGTATAACATTTCATGCTTTTTCAGGACATGTTCATGTTGTTACATTCTTCCTATTTCTCCTTTCCTCTAGGCAGGTGATGAAAACTTAATGCAGGAAATAAACCAGAATCTGGCTGAGGAGGTGAGAATTGCTGACTTTTACAAATGCATTTTAATTCCTAACACTATATTCTCTGATAGTGACGGGTGGCCTTGTGTTCCCTTTCAGGCTGGTCTGAACATCACTCACGTCTGCCTTCCTCCAGACAGCGGCGAAGCTGAGGTAATGTCACCCGGCACTCACTCATTTTTCTCTCTGTAGACCTGGTTGACCTGATGGCATCTCCCAGCTGTGGTGGGAACAGGTCCAGCCTTTCCGTGTGGCTGAAATTTCAGAAGGGTTCACTTTCCCCTAGCATCATACTCCTTGATCTCTCTGTCCCTTGAAGACCCAAGCTGCGGCTCGGTAACTTTGACTGTTTCTTCAGCTCTCGCAGTAGCATCCTCAACTGAAATTGTCAGGCCGTGGGTGTCTGGAGACCTAGCTCAGCTCTTGCTCTGTCCTAACAGATTCTTTGTCCTCTTGGCCTCCCTGGGTCACAGTAGCCCTATCAACACAATAAAGGACCCAGGATAAGAAGATATTCAGGGTCTTTTCCAGGCGAATGTTCTGGAACTCCTTCAGTGGCATTTTGGGGCATCTGAAGAAAGACACTCATAGATTTTCTTTTGGTGCTGTTCCATGTCATCTGGTTGTGTGCCAGGTGTCACCCCAATCCTGGGAGAAGCAGCCACCCCATGAGTAGTAGTGAGGAAGTCGGACCACACGCCACCGTCTCAGTGCTGTGACCTGGCCTTCTGTGGCTAGCTTTCCTCTGACTGTGGTGGCAGTGAGGATTAGGAAAGGATTTGTGGGATGGATGACCTCAAGGGACAGAATCTTAAATAACAGAAGGGTTATTTTCTCAGCATGAATGAAGTTTGGAAGCCAACAGTCCTTGTCTGATAGCATGACAAAGTCAGTAGCTCCTTTTAGCTCCTTCCTCCTGCCGCTCCCCTACTCCACAAACTGGTAAAGGCAGCTCTGCCTGTCACGCCATGTTCTAGCCAGTGCCAAATAAAAAGTAAACCATGACTTGGTAAGGAGAGTTGTTTAAAAGGAGTATTTGAAGGCACGGAAAGGGACTCATGATAGTGAGAGGGAACCACGGTAGTGCCCACTTTGTCCAAGCGAGAGGTCCTCAGATACCCAGTGGATGCCTGAAACCACAGACAGCCCAGACCCTATATGTGCAGCACTTCTTGGCTTTTCTTTGGCATATCAGATCCCAGCATCACTGCTCTGTCCTTTAGGACTACTGTTAAGTAAGGTTACTTGAACACAAGCACTGCCATACCACCACAGCTGATCCAATAACCTTGATGGCTACTGAGTGACTAAGGGACCGGTCACATACAGTGTGTACATACTGGACCCAGAAAAAGGTGGCACACGCCCAAGCAGGAGCAAGTGGGATGGTACTAGATTTCACTGTGCTACTCAGAGTGGCACACAAGTTAAGACTAATGAATTGTTTATTTTTGGAAGTTTCCATGTAGTGTTTTTATACCATGGTTAACCGAGAACAACCGAAACCTTGGAAAGTGAAACCGCAGATCAGGGGACTACTCGTATTGCAGCAGGGAGAATCCTCGGACTGCTGAGCCACAGTCCTCTCCACAGTTGTGCAGAAGAGGTTTTTCTTCTAGAGGAGGAGTGAACAAGGCTGGAAAGGGTTTGTGGAAGGCAGTGAAGGATCGCTGTTCTCTGAGGCCAACGGGGTGGGGGTTGGGGAGGAGCTGTCTGCTAGCTCAGGCTAAGGACAGTCCAAAGTTCAAACACCTGCAAGAATGATAAAGCTTGATCAGTTTGGTTACTAAGCATTTCATTCTGATTAGTCAGTGAGACAAGCAGCTTAGCCAAACATTTATAAGATAAAGAGTTGGCATTTGTAGTCTGTGTTTTGCCTATGTCTTGCATGGACCATGAGTTTTATCCAAGCCCTATGAACTGGTGATTTTTTTTTTTAATACAGTAAACAGGTTAGGGCAGGGTTCCTAACCTTCTCTCTTTTCTAGGATCAAGTAGGGCTCAGTGAAGTTCAGCATTGTCACTAGCAAGGAAAAAGAAGGATAAAGACAGGCTCCCACCCTCTTCCCTTTAAAGATATTTCCTAAAAGTCCCAATTTGGCCCCCTTTCCATTGGCTCCAACCTAATTGCCTGGCCAACTGCAAAGGAAGAAAGGACACTAGTTATTGGACTGTTTCTGCTACACTTGCTGTTTTTAGTAATGTAACATACTAGCATTAACAGAATACAAAGAAATTTGTCCATTTGCAAGAGACCCACTGCCTGCATTAGAATTTGGTTTTTTTGTTGTTGTTGTTTTGTTTTGTTTTTTGTTTTGTTTTGTTTTTTTGAGGCAAGGTCTCCTTATATAGTTCAGGCTGGCCTTGAACTTGCAGCCAAGCCTCTTGCCTCTGCCTCTCAGGTGCTGGGATTACAGGCTTTTGCCACCACAGCTGGCTACAGTTTGCATTTCTTTAGGTTGTTTTTGCTACCAGTTGTGATAGCACTGGTTTTACTATTTTTTTTTTTTTAATGAAGAATCATTCCCACTCATTTTTCTTGGGTGAAATTCTGATAAAGTAGTCTGTTACTACTTTGAAACAGGATCTTAACATAGTAAGATTATTTTCGTTTTGTTTTGCTTTGTTTTTGTCATTTCTTCCAAATTTTAAGTGCAAGTAATAATGGTTCCCTCCCTTGATTTTGACCTCTGCTTAGATGTCACAGCCTCCCATCACCCCTGAGCCCCAGTCACACTTTTAGCTGTTTACCCTGCTTAACCTGCTTTGTTCATATTATTGACCACTTCCAGAGCTTATATTATTAGTGTTTGAGGAGTGCTTTTGCTTCTATATTAAATTATCCAGTCTGTGAGGGCAGTATTTATAGCTGTAGTTCCTTTACTTAGAACTAGCACAAAGTAGGTACCCAAAACATATTTGTTGGATGAAATTATGCCAAGTGAATGAAATAAAATTTTGTGTCTGATTTGGTAAATCAACTGTCATTTCCTTCCCCTATCAGGTGGCAATACCTTAGTGACTTTTGCTAGGCAAGGAACAAAAAAGGATAACTCTTCCTCCAAGTGAGACCTAGCTGCATGGGCCAGAATATTCTTACCTTCGAGGAAATAATTTTATTTAGTGAAATGAGTAAGGATCTTATGTCCTTGAATAAAATAGAGACCAACAGAGAGAGGAGAAACCGTTGCTTCCTGTAACAATATGTAGCCATTTGTTAGCAATTACGCATTAACCTCCTATATTGTGCTATGGTCTTTTTTATTTATTATTTTATTCATTTATTTATTTCCTGTGTAGGCAAAGCAAATGGCCCATAATGGGAACAAACCCAGGTCTGTTTTATAAGTTGTAAACTATTTTGATGTTTTCCATAACAAGGAGCCAGGTGTGCATAGAGTTTTCTATTCATAAACATTTGGGAAGGCTTTCTATGTGCCGCTCAGATCCTGGTAGCCTGAGGGCCTCATGGGTTTGTCGGATGCTGTACTCAGAAAGCTTCCATTGAACCTTTGGCATTTGAGGCACCCAGGCTTTGCTGGGCCAGCTTGGCATGCTGAGATTCATGCTTTCTGGCCTCCCTGCAAACTCATTGGCAATGTGCTTGGATTGAAATATGTCAGGGAATTGTCTTTTGTCTCGTTGAGCTCTAGTTTTGTTTTGTTGTTTTCTGGCACAGAGTAAAATGGTAAGTATGAAGTCACTCAAGAATCAGTCTGACTTGTTTGGGATTTTTATGAAAACGAGGAAAAGAGGAAATAGACTTCTTCATTGCCCTTTACACTAAGAGTTTCAACAAAGAGTTTTAAAAAAAAACCTAACAGATGCATTTTTATAAATCTAGTTTTTAATATAAAGTTTCTTTTGTAGGATCTTATTTTCACAAAACTAATTTTTTTTCTCTGTAGATTATAGATGAAATCTTGAAGATGAATGAAGATACCAGAGTACATGGCCTTGCCCTCCAGATCTCTGAGGACTTGTTTAGCAACAAAGTGCTCAATGCCTTGAAACCAGAAAAAGATGTGGATGGGTAAGGAGATGTGAAAGAAAACAATCAATCTTCATTACAAAATCACTTTTCCTGCTGCGATTTTTTTCTAAATTCTTTCTGTTTTTTTTTTTCAATACGTTGATTAGGAAACGAAAGAAGTCATTTTAAATATTTCAGGGGTTTGAGAACTTCTAAAGTTCTATATATGAAAGTTGCTATCTTGGAAAATACACAAGCCCTTTTGTAGTAGTTGGGTGCCATTTTGGGAAAAAATTTTGTTATACTGTCCTACTCATTTAACACATTCTTGTCTTACTTACAGAGTCCTTGGCCTGCTCTCCTTTTCTAGCAGTTTTTCCTTGGTAATTTTACCAGACCAGCGAGGAAACCTGAGACCTGATTTCCCCAACAGCACCATGTTCTGCTTTAGATCCAGGCCAGTTGAGAAAAACCAAATGAATACCCTTAATGACACAAGGCCTTATGTGAAATTTGAGGCAGGCATAGGGGAAGGACTGTAAATATCAGGTGATCTGTCTCATGTTGGCCTCTGAGTCACATCATGGTGTGAAGTTAGTAAGCTGCAAAGGACAAAGAATGCTGTTGGTCTGCAATGAGGGATCAGCAGATTTCTTGAGGATTAAAAACTCCATTTTCCTACATGGAAATATAGGAAGTATTTTGTACTGTGGCTAAAGGGAATGCAAATATATTTTGGGTTATAAAGTAAGCAAATTTATAATGACTCCCAACATGGTATACCCTTCAGGGATTGGCTTGAGAAGCTGCAGCCCTTCTGAGACACTCAGTCTTCTTCTGTCCTATTCTTTTATTATACTTTGGTAGTCCCAAATGTAAGTTAAAAAGTTGTCACAAGAACTAGGCATATAGTTCATGGTATTGTATGTGCTTAGCATTTACAAGGCCCTGAGTTCAATTCGCAACAAAGAAGTGGTCGAAAATCTCCAGTCCTGTAGTAGACTCACTTTAAAGAGAGAAGAAGCCCTAATCACTGAGAAAACCAAATTACAGCTTTATAGTTTTCATAAAAGGAGAAAAGTGTTCAAAACTTTTCTAAATGTCTTTATTTTGTTACTAGTCTAGACTGAGACCATCAGTTTAAGCAACATAGTTCTGGAATGTTTTCATAGGAAGAAGGAAAGGCACAGAGGCTGTCCAAAGTATGGGGTCACTCAGTTTTTTCCCTTTGATTTCCCAAGAAGATACATACTGAGGTCAAGTGGGATTCTGACCTGTGATCCCCAAGTTTTTCTGGGTCATTTCAGATTCGCAGGATGGGTTCCAGGTTTTGGAAGTGGACTGCATGGTTACAGGTGTGCCTTTCCTTTGCAGGCCTTCACGGGTGTTCCCCAGAGTGGTGGCACAAAGCCTGAGGGGCCTTCGGCAGTGCTCTGGCACGGGATAGAACCAGCCTGCCCATAGTAGGGACCAGAGCGAAGTTCATTGAGGGGCTGCTCTCAAAGCTAATCACATTTACTTCTTGCTTTTCCTTTGATTCCTCTTAAATATAGTTTATCTATCAAACATTTAGGGTTGATACACATGAATTCCTATTGAGTGATTTTTGACTGAGTTTTCACTTACTTGCTCCCTTTTCTGCTCCAGAGTGACAGATATAAACCTGGGGAAGCTGGTGCGTGGAGATGCCCATGAATGTTTTGTTTCACCTGTTGCCAGAGCTATAATTGAACTTCTTGAAAAATCAGGTATGGTGCTGCTTTGCGAATACTATTTTCTATTTATTGATATTTATGTGTATGTGGGGTTTTTTCTTGTTTTGTTTTGTTTTTGTGGGTACTAGGAATCCAACTCAGGACCTCATGCTTGATAGGCAAGTGCTGCACCACTGAGCTATATCCTTGGCTATTGATATTTATGTAGTTTTTAAAATAAAGTTTTGCTTCTAGAAGATTTATTTAAAAACACAGAACCAATATTGAAATGTTGACTTTCTTTTCTTCGAGTTTTCTTATGGGAGATACAAATAATTGACTGGAAGCTTTTTCTAGTAAGATGGACTGGTATAATTTAAAAGAGAAATTAGTAAAGATGAACGTCAGCCTGTTTTAAATATTCTGAAAGTCTCCCGTGAAACAGTCAGAATAACCACAGTGAAAAATGTTTCCAGTTTCAACTTCTCAAATCTGTCATTGTGTAAGTCTAGGTAAGACTTACATTTTAGACTGAAAGGCCATCACTGTTAGATGTTGTGTAGAACATAAACACTTGGGTTGGGATTTATCAGTGAACAGAATCTATTTTCATTTGTCACTATTCAATTTCCACCCTTCTCCTTTTGACCTTGCATTTTCATGCCAGTGAAATAGAAATGAATAAAAATTTCTCTTGCTTATTAAATTTAATGAATAAATTAGTACTGAGTATCTCATATATTTAAGGGATTTCTAGCTGATGACTAAAAGTTTAATTAAAAGTTTTTTCTACTCTAATTTGCATAGAAGAGGCAAGTGCCCCTCCCCTCTATCTGAATATGCAACAAACAAAAAATTTAAAAATAGCAACATTTTATTAAAAGATGAAGTTTCAGGAATACCCATTGGATAATAACCATTTAGCTAAAATCTCTGAGATAATCCATATGTAGAGTCTTTCTGTTATCAAGACCATGGTTTTGACCCACTTCATCAGAATATAGTAATGTGTTGTAGAGGAAAACTCAGCAAAGAGGTCAGAACCCAAAGATTTGGAAAGAGAATTGTGGTTAATTATCATACCCGACTCCCAGCTGATAGCCACTATAGGCTGATGCTGAGAATATCAAGCCTAAAAAGAGTATTTTTTCTTAAATTAAAGCTGAATGGTTCATCTATGTTCATTGCTGCCCAATTCATAATTGCTAGATCATGGAAGCAGCCTAAATGTCCCTCGACTGAGGAATGGATAAAAAAATTGTGGTATTTCTATGTAATGGAATACTACTCAGCTATAAAGAATAACAAACTAGACATTTTTGCCCTCCAATGGATGAATGCTGGGGATATGCTTCTCGTTGAACTGAATAAGTCACATATCTGTGACTATCGTATTGTTACACTGGTGTGATGAACTGAAACAAAACCTAGGTATATATAAAAAAATTACTTGGGTCAGTTAGAGAAAAAGAAAATGAGAATGTTTATTATTTGATATTTGGATCCAATTTTGCTTTTTGAATTTCATTTTTTTCTGCTTGATGAAAAAAATAGATCTTGAAATTTTTTTAAAATATGAATTTTTTTTCTTTGTAGATGAAGTTTTAGTTTTTGCTGATGCTTTCAAAATTTTCTCCTTAGACATAAGTTTGTATATGTGTATGCACAGGATGGCTAAAATGATTATACTTCTAAATGTATTGGTTATTGAAAAGAAACAGTTGATACTCACGTTTACATTAATTTTGCATGTCTATATCTGTTAATCTAAACAACCCTTTTGTAAGGTAGTGATATGCAATATTGCAACCATTGTCAAATTCCTATCATCTTGCTTTGTAAATCTATAATACTACCCTTTTGGTTTTGTACAATAATAAAAATAAATAAAATAAATTTTAAAAACTGAATGGGAGGAGAGACCTAAGGTTCTGATTGTAACGTGGACTGTGTTTTTGTTTGTTAGGTGTCAGCTTAGATGGGAAGAAGATCTTGGTAGTAGGAGCTCACGGGTCTTTAGAAGCTGCCCTGCAGTGCCTGTTCCAGAGAAGAGGGTCCATGACAATGAGCTCCCAGTGGAAAACACCTCAGCTTCAAAGCAAGGTAAAGCGTATGTGGGAGACATGCAACCTCGAGTGCTTGTGTTAGAAACAAAGAAACACCAGAAATGTATAAGCTGAAAACAAAATCTAAGGAGGAAAATAATAAAAAGCAGATATTAATGCAATAGAAAGCAAAGGTATGTGAACAGTTCTCAACAAATCCAAAGGTAGGTTCTTGAAAAGACTGGGAAAATAAGCACACTACTAGCCAAAATAAGACAAAAGAGAGAACACCGATAAGAATAGGGGTGAACAAGGAGGCATATCCGCAGAAGTAATTTTTTATAAAGGAATATATGTGTATTATTCTTCCAAATTGGAAAATTGGTATGAAATGAAGACTTTCCTTGAAACATGTTGACTTACCATGTAGATTTAGATAAAACTGAATGGACAGTTCCACTTTAAGATAGTGAATCAGTCTACTTACTGTACGATCAATAAAATGTGTATTTGGACAAAATGTGGATGGAGATGGAACAGAGGAAAACCCAAGAACCTTCATGCCTTTTCCCTTTCTATAATAGCAAAGTTATTGTTTTTTCTCTTTGTTTTTCTTCATCAAAAGTCCAGTTGGAGTACTGGCGAAAGGGGTGGAGTAGCTGCCGGCACGGGCACTGTGTGTAACCCTGGACATGACTTGAGGGATGGGGGAGGGAATAGTGTCTCTCCTGGAAGGGAGGAGAGTGATCAGAACCCGTCCTTTTCCTTCCTCCTCCAAGGACTCTTATCCTGCTCTGTTCTCTTCTCTTGATCTTCGTCTTAACATCTATTCTGTCTTGTGCTCTCCTTCTTGAGCAACATCCTTAGGTAGCAGTTGTAACTTGGCCATTAACCCAAGGTGGGACCTCCAGTAAGACCTTTAGCTGTCACTGTGCAGTGAAGGCCTTTGTGACTTACAGTGACTCAGGTCCATGGAAAGCACTTAGCAGACTGCCACTTGTCGTATGGGCACAATGAATATTAACAGTTGGTCTTTCCATTAATGTGTGTCTTTTCCCTCCCTTACTTTCTTAAATTTCATTTTAATATTTAATGCATTGTGTTTTGTATTCGTACTTACTGAAAAGAAAATGCTCCACATTTTTGTTTGATTTTTTTTAGGGTATTGCTTTGAGTGACTGTTAGTGAAATAATGGTTTATTATAAGGGAGAAATAAAGCATTGCTACTCCTGAACATCTGAAGTGTGAAACAAAGATACATAAAGTAGCAGATTACCAACACTTCAGTTAATGCATACTATGACTTAGCAAGGGTGAAGTCCTAGATCAAGACAGTCTGGGTAGGAGTTGGCTACCTGCAATTGAGAAAGAAAATTATTTGAGAAATCTAGGGGGAAATAAGGAACTAATATTTAGTTTTGGGCAGTCATTGACACGTTTTTGTAAATAAGGTCATTTTAAAATGTTACTTTTTTCTTTGTGGTGCTGGGGATCAAACCTGTAGCTTTGAGCTTCTTAGACAAGTGCTCTCTCTACTACTGAGCCTTATACTTCTAAAGCTTTTTTGAGTTGTTTTCTAACACTATTGGCATTCACTATCTTAAAAGAGAAGGCATTGGTCTGTGGCTTTTGGAATTTACTCAAGATCGGGAGGTGTGGAGCCTTGGGCCTTTTGTCTTAAACTGGGCAGTGGGTGTCCAGGTATATTATAATATTTTATAGTTTCACATCTGAAATGGTTCATACAGTTTTCCATTTCAGAAAGTCACAGTGCGAGTCACACATCTTGAGCAAAGTGAATTTAAATAAAATGTGCACATTCGGTAGGATAAATTACAGTAGCCTATTCCTGTCTGCAGTTGCTCTTTCTATGGTCTCAGTTATATGGGGTCAACTGGGATCTTAACAATAAATAGAAATAGAAAATTCCCAAGTAAACAGTTCATAAGTTTTTGATTTCATGCTTTTCTGAGTCGTGTGTCAAGATCTTGGCAGCCTGGGAGTCACCCCTTTCTCTAGTGTGTCTGCCACATCTGTCCCTCTCCCCCCCATTATCACTGAGTGGCCTTCCTGGCTATCTGAACAGGGGTGACCGCATCACAGTGCTGTGTTTGACTCACCTTTATTTTACATTATGATGACTCCAAAGAGTAATCATGATACTAGCAAATCAGGTATGCCAAAGAAGCTGTAAAAGAAGCTACATACTGCTCCCTTCAAGTAAAAAAGGCAAAAGGTGTGTATGTATACCAATAGTCAATATATTTAGGGTTCAGTACTATCTGATATCAGGCATTCATAGGGTGTCTTGGAATGTATCTGATCATAAAGTGGGGGGGTGGACTACTGTACACAGAACAAGATCTAAAACTAATGTCCCCCACACGGCTGTGAGAGAATGTTAAGGAAGAGCATCTTGTGGTCCTGCCAGGGTGGGCAGGTGTCTGGACTGAGACTTGGAATGCTTCCGTGGCAGGTGACTCTACAGTGTGCAATGCTTGTTTTAAAACTGCTCAGCAATGTGACCTGGCAAGGGAGTGGAACCGGTGTGCATTTTTAGTCACTACCACATGGTGGCAGCCTACTCAAGAAAATGTTTGAACAATACTTCAATTTTTAAATTTTTTTATTTCAGTGGCATTGAGGATTGAACCTAAGACCTGTGCTTGCTAGGCAAGTCCTCAGCCGTGAGCCAGCCCTCTCCCCAGCCCCTATTCTGTACTTTAGAGCCCGGAATTTTCTGTTGGGAAGCTTAGTGGAAGAGGAAAATAAACCATGCCCTGCACTGAACAGCTGTGGTAGAAGAGAAAATGCCTTCACTGGCAGTTGAATGTTTTCACAGCTGTCATAGATACTTTCACTAGTTGTATCTGTATTTTTGAAAAACAAAGACATTTTTCAAAGTACTTTTTTTGTTATGGTAATAAATCACCTTGGCTCTGTACTTTGGGATGGATCTCATCTTAACCTTGAGAAATGAGAAAGATGGAGTGGCATGATTTTCTCAAGAACTTAGAAATTGGAAACATTCCCATTTACACACATATGAGAAGTTGCTCTTTAGTAGTTGATGGTACGTACACTTTCTGCCTAAGTACTTAGTGCACACAGTGATACCATCATGAATCTTAGAGGCTCAGAAATGTTATTGCTCTGTCTTTGCAGACAGAACACAAGGGAACAAAGGGTCAGGGCTGCCCATACTTGTCCTTATGTGTTTGGCCGTTACCTGGTAGATATGAACCTCTGCGTGGACCAGGCTCCTCGCAGCCACATGTCACACCTCTGACTTTCTGCTTTCCATACTGGCTGCCAGAATTTCTGTGGCCTCCCTCTTCCTAAAGATAAACCTCTGTGCTTCAGCCCGATGCTGGAATTGTCACTGTACTGCCTCTCATTTCTGTAAGAAGAAATTGGAGAAGACAATGTTTTTTCTTTTTTTTTTTTTTTTTTTTGGTCTTTTTGAGACAGAGTCTTGCGCTCACTTTGTAAGCCCAGGCTGCTCTCGAACTTGCAACAGTCCTCCTGCCTCAGCCTCATGAGGACTAGGATTACAGGTGTGTGCCACCACTCTGGGCTTGGAGAAGATGCTCTTGCTGTTTGTTTTCCTCCTAGGAATTCTGATCTTCTTTGAAGTCATGGTAATAGATAAACCATACCCTCCAGGGTCAGCAAGTCCTTCCTCTGGTGCAAAGGGAATCGGGGCATGGGAAAGTGGACAGGGACAGGCTCTGGCCATGTTTTTTCACACCCTTGGAAAAGCGTCATGTGGAAAACAGTGGAACTATATTTTTAACAACAAATTATCCAGTTTAATCAGCAATGAATAGGAGTACATTTTAAGATTATTTAGCTTCTCCTTAACAGCAATGAAAAAAAGAGTTGAGGAAAGAAGATGACAAGCAAAGAAATGTGACCACTGAATAGAAGGACATTATCTCTGTGAAGCATGTGTTACATGCTTACAGTCACACATCACTTAATGACAGAATAAGTCTCAAGCATTGCATCATGAGACAATTCCTTTGTGTGGACACCTTATTTAGTCAATATAATCTTACAAGACGACTGTTGTATGTGTGGCCTGTTATTGTGACAGAAGGTCAATGCAGAAGGTCTGCACTTGTACTTGAAATGGAATGAGATCCCCTGTTGGACATCTGCCTTAGGTTTCCAGAATTGAGGGTGTGAGAGGTTTGGGTATCAGGGTGGCACTATGTAACACTGTGGTCTCATCTCCCACCTCCTAAAATACAGGTGGTCTTACAGATACGGGGTGACCTTCAAGGTATTAGGCAGTTCTGCAGCCATGCAAAGTGCCATGGAAGGTTTGGAGTGAGGCCCACCATGTGTGTTCCCGTCAGGCCACAAGAGCCCTGGCTTTGGAGACGCACAGCTTGGGTTAGGCCATAGCTGGTCACTTACCTCCAGGTAGGACAGGGACCCCGATACTGCCCCATGGGGCTGTCATGAAAATGATACTAAGTAATGATGTAGGACAGTCAAATCGGAAACAGTGTGGTGCACGGTTGTTTGCTGGAAGCCTGCTAATTACGCTTCTGTTGTCTGGACGGGACAGGCGAATGTCTGTTTCTGATTTTTTGAGACAGGTTCTTGCTATGTAGCCAGAGCTGGCCTCAAATTCTCGGTAATTCTCCTGCTGCAGCCTCCTGAGTGCTGGGATTACAGGCACGTACCACCACACTTGGCTTGTCTGTGTCTTTTGTCAGTGAGATCTCTCAACAATGTGCTGGCCAAGGAAGCCAATCCCAAAGCAAAACTAAGAGATAATGTCCCAGAGAGAAGAGGGACTGACCAGAATGGGTACCTGGCTTTCGGCAATCCACACTTACCCTCTGGTCCTCAATAGTAATTTTTTAACTTTATGTAATAGCCCTTTCCTCCAAAGCTCAGAGCCTCACCCTCTTATGTTTGCATGATAGATACCAGGAAGATATCTTCAGACGATATCTACTGGGGATTCGTGACTATTTCTAGGTCTTACAGTTTTGAGAAACAGGTACCTTGAGTTAGTTAAATAGAAATGGACCTTTTCTCTAGCTCTTTGCTTAAATCTAAAGAGGTTGTATGGATACTCTTATCAATGTAGTTGGAATGTGTATCCTAAGTGTTCATGTAGTAGAAGCTTGGTTTGCAGTATGGCAATGTTAAGAGGTGACGGGACCTTTTGTAAAGTTCCTAGTCTCAGTTATTTCATTATAGTAATGAAAAACAAACTAGTATGGATCCTGATTATGCCTAAAATCTCCAGGGAGCCTGAGCATGAAAAACTGAGATTTGCCTTCCTGGAGTTCTGTAGAAAACCACACAGAGCTCTGTGTTTGGTGCCTTTATAATTGATGCCCACTGCCAGTCAGGAATAGGCTTTCTGCTTTGTTTCGTGTGTCACTGAAACTCAGGCTTTGGGCTGTGTTACGTATTTCTCTGGATGTCCTGGAGAGGGGGAGGGGAGAGGTGTCTGGGCATTTGTCCAGGTCAGCCATGTGCTGTGGAGTATTGGAGGTCAGTAAGCCACAGCCCTGGAGTGCACATCTTTGGATAGGACCGAGGAATCCTCACCTTCCTCCATGGCACAGGCACCCACAGTCAGCCTCCCAGGTCAGCAGTTGGGCTGTTGGGAACTTGTCTAGATTTGGAGGTACACTGTTCCTCACCCTGGTGATTTTATCTCATGCCAAATTCCATCTGCAGTGAGAGGATGTTTTGCACTTGGTATCTCTGCAGTGATGTGGAGCCCTCTCCTCAGAAGCGAGGGACTGACAGGCTCTGCAGGGTGTGCTCCCTTGGGAGTCCCCACAGAGCCCATGTTTAGGGCACAGCTGGAAAATAGGGCTGATGTGGTCTCCAGCCGGGATGAGTCTGGTCCTTATCAGCTGTGTGCAGGAGAAAGTACTTTGAAGTAAGAGAACCATTTTATTTCGTTTTTGTCAGAGACTCTCATTTCTCCTGCTTGAATAGAGAGACCCTAAAAACCAGTACCAACAGGAGAACAAAAATAATAGATCTTTCATATCTGAAGGATCAAAGTGTCTAGCTTTTTGAGCAAAGCTACATTATCACAAAGTCTTTTCCAGTTTAAATTTGGCGCACAGCGTGGCTTAGGGCTATAGAAAGTGACCTGAAAATTTTGAAATGTATTTGTGTTATATGTGTTAAAGGGTTGAGATAGGGATGGGAATCCTGTAGCTTCACTTTGCTGTTTTGTTTTGTTACTGGGGATTGAGCCTAGGGCCTTTACTTTCAGCTAAATTCTCAGGCTTTTTTACTTTTTATTTTGAGACAGGGTCTTGCTAAATCACTGAATTAATTGCGCAGGCTGGCTAAAACTGATGATCCTCCTGCCTCTGCCTCCAAGAGTGCTGAAGTAACAGGCATGAAACTACCATGTCTGGCACTTAGTGGCACAGCACTTCCCTGGTATGCACCAAGCCCTGGATTTGATCCCCAACACCGAAAAATAAAAATAAAATAGACTGGATTAGTGAGTCATGTGACAGTCCTTTTATAGGAGAGATACTACGCTTAAGATACTACCAAATGGGAGCAAGGATCACTAGCATTTGTTGAGTGAGTGTGTGTAATCAAGCACTATTCTTTATCTCACAGCAAGTTGTCTCAGTGATTCAGCACAGTTACTGTTATTGTCCCCGTATTACAAGCGAGGAAACTGAAGCTCAGAGAAGAAGCTTTCAAAAAAATCATGCAATTAAGAAACGTTGGAGGTGTGCTACAGTTTGAATCTCAAACGTCCTCCATTGGGCCATGTGTTGAAGGCTTGGTTCTCAGCCTGTGGTGCTGCTGGGAAGTGATAGGCCCTTTAACACTTCCCACCTGCCTGAATCAGCAGTGTACATACATGCATGACTGCCCCAGCAGGTGGCTCGCACCACTGGTTCTACAAATGGATCTAATCACTTTTATTGGTTTTTAATGGACCAAATGTTATTAGTTGCTTAAATTTGAATAGTTACTGCCCCAATATAAATGTTAATAAATATCATTCATACTAACTAAGCCCTGGGTTTGATCCCCAACACCAAAAAATAAAAATAAAATAGACAAATTATTTCATCAAACTAAAAGAAATTTATATTTATGAATATACATAAAGTCAGCTAATTTGTGCAGAGTGCACAAGCATCATAATAGGTCTGACTTTTCTTGCAGCCACAGTGGCACCCATTGTTTTGTTTTTTTGTTTTAGTTTTTGTTTTTTTGAGACAGGGTCTTGCTGGGTAGTTCAGGCTGGTCTTGAACTCACTATGTAGCCCAGGTTGGCCTTGAACTCAAAGTAGTCCTCTTGTCTCAGCCTACTGAGTGCTGGGATTAGAGGTGTGCACCACTACGCCCAGCTTGTTTCAGATAATTTTTCATAACATTATCTACATCATTTGTGTGCATTTCCTGCTGATCCTAAATGAGCATCTATAAGGGAATGTGTTTTTGAGTAATATGTACCTGTGGTATTTCTCCACAGGTTAATAGTTTATCAATAACTAATTCTCTACATTTCAACATGGGAATCTTACAAGTACCCCATTACTCATGTATATAGTAAGCATTGACAACAGATGTACTACAAATCAGCTGTGCCATCATTTTTTATTCCATTTTAATGTTTTCTTTGAGAAACTGTAATATGACATCTGGTTTGCTGAATCAATGTCTTTCTTTGGATTATTGTAATCAAAGACAAGATTAGGTTGTATGTTTTAAGGTTTTCCTTTGATCAATGTATATGTGTGATTTTTAGGCATTAACAAGGCATTAACATACAGACAGTTCTTTTATCAGTTCATTTAACAAATTTTATACCATAATAATTTTCAAAGTTTATGAGTTTGCCACATTTTTGCTTTGTCTTTGCTTGTAATAGTAAAAATGTTCAATTTGCCTGTACTGTGCCACAAGAATATTTCTTTTTATAACAGTTCTTGTGCTAGGGTATACTACATATAACCTACAGTGCTCAAATATTGTCATTTGTTAATTTCACAACAATATCTAAGAATGTCCCCCATTGAAAGATTTATACTTTTCCTGACAAAGGCATCTAAAACATAGGTGTGATCATTAGACAAACATAATTTATATAATTTATCCCATATTTGTGCCATTTTTCTTTGATAGTGAAAGCATAGACATCCTTGCCATAAAATCATACTTTTGTCTGTTACTACATTTTTTCCAGGCTTTACTGCATTCATGAATGTACTAATAATTTCTTCCATGATTGTTCTAAATTCATGCAAAGGATCCTCAGGTCTGCGTTAGGTATTGTCAGACAAATGTAAATAGTTCAAAATTGCCAAAAAATGAGAGCATTGTATCACATTCTTTATGTATCTATTAACATATATATTATTTTCAGACCAATGCAATCTAATATCTGGTAATGGTAGTGTCCCCATAATTAATAATATTCCTGTAAAAACTTGCATCTCACTAGTTGCAACAGGTTGCCCACACTGCTGATGTTTCCTTCTTTTTGCACTGAAGCCACATTGTGTGGCGTTGTGTTTTCAGCTATGATTTTGGGTGTATTATCAGACATGAGTAATTTACACAATGCAAAATTATCTTTGCAGTTAATATTTCTTATCAGAAGTCCATATTTTAGTTCCATCTGCTCATGTTCTGTAATGCTTCTTTCTAATGTCAGCTGCCATTCTTCTTGGTCTGCATTCATATCCAGATCCACACTATGCTCATTGAATGTATTAGCCACAAGATTACATTCACTTAACTCTAATGGACCTTCATCTGAAGAGCATAGATAAATCATGACCTTTTCTCTGATGAGACATAATTATAATTCATCTGATGAATCATCCATTTTGTGTGTCTGATACTCTCATGGGAAAACTTTTTACAAAATTGAAATACAGTGGTACCTTGGTTTACAAACTTAATTTGTTTTGCAGTTTTGGGGATGGTGGCTGCATTTGTGTTTGTGTGAGAAGGATGGCCGTAGTCGTGTTTGTCACCTGATGTCAGGTTTGCAAATGGAAGCAAAATTTTGCCAAATGCTTTTGTTTGAAAACAGAAGCATTCATGAACTGAGGTATTACTGTACTTTTAAAATTGAAAAATGAATAGATTATAACATACATATATATATATACATACACACACAAAAGTTATATGTTACTGACAAGTCAAAATCCCAAATGCAAATAAGAACTACCAAAGAACAGCAAAAAAAATACTAAAAGAAAAATTTAGCACTGAGCTTAATAATCTGTCCATGAAATAACCATGGCTGTTTTTGTTTTGGTGTTTTATCTTAAAAGAGCATACACAAGTTAGCTATGTAACATCAGACTTTTGAATTCAAATCAGAGCTGCCCAGCAGCAACATATATGAATTATGGTGTGTCATGAATGAGTTACGAGTTGGGGCCTAGTTCGAGGAAATTGTACCATTTTGGAGCTGTGCCCTTGATGGGGATATCAGGACCCAGACTGTATCTCCATTTGCTCCCTGACTGCCACAAAGTAAACAGTATGCCTTTGCCATATGCTACCACCATTATGTATTGTGCTGCCACATGTCCAAAGCAACAGGTTCAAGCAACCATTTACTAAAACTGTCCCGGAGTAAACCTTTCCTCCTTAAGAGTTGATCATCTCAGGTATATTTGTCACAGCAATGGAAAGCTAACAGAAAACTGGTAGTTAGACACGAGGTTATTATTGTGACTATCCCTGGAGATACAGTTCAAAAACCTTTGGAATTGCTTTGTGGGATGAGTTTAGAAAAGTGAAGAAGTTTTGGATTTGTAAAAAAAAAAAGAAGGGCCGGGAGTTTGGCTCAGTGGCTTAAGCGCCTGTCTGGCAGGTGCGAGGTTGTGAGTTCAATCCCTCGTGCAAAAAAAAAGAAAAAAGAAAAGAAAAGTGAAGAAGCAAGGTAGAGAAAGCCTAGAATGAGCAGAGCTTAATTGATGATTCTGGTGAAGATTCAGAATGAAGACCAGAATGCTGATAAGAATGCAGGCAGTGATGAGGTTTCAGTGAAAATGCTAACTTCCCTGGGAAGTGGTCTAGAGGCCATCCTGTTACCCTCTGGGAATGAACTTGTCTACGTATCGTGACTTTGTGGGAGACCGAGTTTAAAGGTGACAGGCTGGTTTATCTAATGGAGGAAAATTCAAGGCACTATAATTCTGCTGCACAGGACTGTCATAGTAAAGGTGAGGAAACAGGCTCAGAAACTTTCCACGGATCATACAATTAAAGAATAATGGAGGTGCTGCAGCAGCCTGTGTTTCCTAGCACTGTCCATGTCAGCTCTCACGTGAAATCTAATCTTCAAACTTTAAAATAAAAAGCACCTCCCAACTCAGATGTGGAACATCAGAGAGACCAGGTCTCAAGCTATTATTAGACTGCTGAGTCCATTCCCTGTTGTTTTATTCCAGCTGTTTCTAACCCTGGAGACGTGGTAAGAGGCAAGCCGAAGTGAGCTGAGGCCTTGGACTTGTCACTGACCATGCACTTCCTCCTTCAGGAGGAATGGTGTGCACACTTTAGGAGGGCAGGGGAGGGCACACAGCCAGGCACGTGCACAGACACGACAACCTTACTGGTGTGACTCCTCACCCCTGCCTGTGAAGGGTGGGGTGGAGAAAACAGCCCGCAGCCCTGCTGGGCGCCACAGCCTGGGACGAAACAAATGCTTGTGTTTCCTAGTAGTACGTAACCCAGTGGGCCTGAGTTGTATAGGTCTCTGAGCTTCCTGCAACAGTCTTTGGATACTTGAGGCCTGATGTGCCTTTGGATATTTGCTCCCATTGTCTTCACTCCAGCTTTTGCCAGGTCATTGCATTTCTTGTCAGCACAAGAGAAGGAGCTGATTAGAACTTTTTAAAAAGCCAAGCTACCAATGCATCGTATTTAGCAGTGTGGAGGAAAGAATACATTGAAGCTAGTAGGCGTGAGGTCAAGTGGAACCATGTGAATTAACAGCTTGGACTGGACGGTTCAAAATTTAAGCTGAGAAACTAAATTTTAGGAGAGATGCTTTTCTTTTCTCCTTACATATATATATATATATATATATATATGTGTGTGTGTGTGTGTATAATTTTTTTTTTTAGATTTTTTTTTTTTTTTTTTTTTTTTGGCACTGGGGGCTCTAATGTGCAGCCTCACACTTGCTTGCTAGGCAGGCGCTGCAAGTTCTTCTGTCAAATACGTGAGCAAAAACATGTAACAAAAACAGCGTTTACCTCCACCATTTCCCTACATTTCTTTTCTTTCAGATGACCTTCCTATTCTAGGCAGAATATTCTATTTCAGTCTCCAAGGGTTAAGCCATAAATGTTTGAAGGTTTATTTGAACCCGGAATGTATACATTAGAAACGGTGTAAGGTCATGGGGCTGTGGAGCGTGTTTAACAAATAATGCAACAGGACCGTGTGATGTAGTCTCGTTTGTGGGAATCCTTATCTGGATCTTGGTGTCCTTTGGGCTGTGAAGTTCAGTTCAGTCTCTGTGCTGCCCATGTTCCTTTGCAGCCACCTGCGGACCAACAAACACATCTCTTCATAGTCCTCAGGGGCCAGGCAGGAAGTGTGATGTATATTTCACAGAAGAGCTGTGGCGGGTACTGTGCTGGCAGAAGAGCTCCAGGCCCGTGCTCTGCAGAGAACAGGCTGGTAACAGATAACATCACCCTCAGTCCACTTACACCTAGTCTCCTATGTGCTTTTTTTGCTTCTTACCCAACAGGGAGTGCTTTTCCAGGACATAGAGTTAGAGAGTCTTTTAAGGGGAAGATCTTTTGCATCGTCTCCAACAGTGGAGGACTTTTTATTTGCATGGAAATTTTGTTTTCAAGGCTCTTTGTATATGTTGTCCATGTTTCAATCCTGCAAACAGTAGCCTGGGCCTTGGCGGTCCCTGGGAAGGAATGGAGTCGGAGCTTGAATCCAGGTGGTGCAGCTTCAGGAGTGGAGTTCTTCACTGGACGCCTGCATTCCACGCATCTCAAGGGAGCAGCCCAGGCCAGGAGCACCGCTCCAGGCAAGCGGAATGCTGAAATCTGACCCATGGGTGTGTGACCTGAGGTTCGGGATGGGAAGGAATAAATGCCAGGAAATGCATAGCTGCATTTCCCACAGCAGTGTTGATTGCTACGATCACAAGCACAGTGAGCAGCTGACCGCGTGAGCAAAGGTCTTGCGGCCTGCGTGCCTCTGAGGATCAGGCTTCTAAGGATCGGAGCTTGCTGTTGGCCCTCCAGGAACTGCACCTGGAGCGACTCTTCACCCCTGCACTGCTCCGCAGGGCTCTCCCCCACCCAGTACCGGGGGTCAAACCACGGGGCTCTTTGTCTCATGAAGAAGGACCCATCTACATACCCCACTCCTCTGTGCCCTACTTTTTAGTTCTGTTTCTTTTCCTTGAGTGTGAGGAAAGGTATTATTTTTTATCAATTGTCCAGTGTGTACCATTACCAGACTTGAAGCACCTTTTCCTTTTATCATCTGTCATATCTTTTGGAAGTATCAAGCTCACTATAAAAGGGATTGGCTGCCTCTTTAGCATTTTGGACACATCTGCATATCTTTGATAATCTCTTCTCATGCATCAAGCAGTTGAATTATGAAGTTAGAACAGAACCAAGGAGCATTTAAGAAAAGGAAGGTCATTTGTTATCCTTTTGGGGAATTTGGTAGATACATACTGAAATCATAGTTCTCAGTTGTCCATTTGGCTTGTAGTCCTACTGATTTATGAAGTAACCGCAAGAGAAGTCTTACAACTTTAAGAGCTAATAATCTGTTTTACTGATCACAAATGATTGGAAAAGAGAAATATACTTGGTTACTGAAAGGGAAAAAAAATTCTCTCAGGATGAGATCACTGGGTGGGCACAGAATGGAGGAAATACCTTTTACTGCAATTGTCATCCTCTTATCTTGCCAAAATGTTACAGCATCTGAATGAAAACATCTGAATGGTTCGACATTCTAATTTGCAAGCACACACACTATTACCTTAATGTTCCTATTTGAGAATATGCTTACTGTTTTAGGAATCTGTACCAATTCACAACTACAGAGCAATAACCTTGTTTTGTTTTGTTTTGTGTTTGAGACAGTCTCGCTGTGTAGTTCAGGCTGGCCTTGAACTCTCTGTGTAGCCCAGGCTGGCCTCAGCCTCCTGAGTGCAGGGATTACAGGCCTGCGCTACTATGCCTGACCCAGATCAGTAATCTTATGGTTGATGTTCATTAATGTCATATAAAATGCTAGACATTCTAAGTGTGAAAACTTTGTGAGTACCTGGGAATGATAGCGCATACCTGTAATCCCAGCATTCTGGAGGCTGAGGTAGGAGGACTGAAAAAGAAAAATTCACGAATAAACAGAGCTGCTGCTCATGAAAAATTCTGCTTGAATGAAATCTCCTTATGCAGGCAACACATTCTACTCATGTAGAAAGACTCCAGCAGACATGCCTGTTACAGTAAAGCTGCCAATGAATTCCTTAATGCTAGAAATGGATTTTTTGCTTTTTATCTTGCTTGGCCTATAGATGTCATACACACCTGTCAACCACAGCCCTTTCCTTTAACAGCAGATAAATTTTATACCTTTTCCTGCTTTTTCACTCCTGGATCACACTGCTGTCTCTATCCTTTGCTCCTCTTTTATCATGTAAGAGCTATATTTCCCGAGGATGTCCCTGAGCCCCATTTCCTTTCCATTCCCAAGTTCACCCTGGGGAACATTAACAAGCCTCTGGTTTTAACTTTGGTCTCTATGTTGGTGGATAACAGCCTGCACCCCGGCTCCCTGACCATTTCTTCTTCCAGACCTGTGCATTCAGCTCCCTGCCAAATGCCTCCACTCTGATGTCTTGCTGTTATCTTTGCTCCTCTCCCTCTTTTCTCAGCCCGTTCGCAATCCAGCATCCAGAAGACTTCCCAAAGCACATCTGACTGTATGAGGGCAGCCTTTACAACATAGCCCAATCTAACCAGCTCTGCCTGTTTTTAAGAAGACATCAACACGTTTGGAAATTTTGACATTTTATGAAAGAAAAGTGATATTGTCTAAAAAGAAAAACATCAAATCCTTTTCAGGACTTTGCCACAAGGCAGTCAGGGAGCCTCCATGTTACATAAGATTTTCATATACCCTTCCTGTAGCCTTGCAAAGCGTTGTGAGGAATCTGTGGTGGGTGTAATGTGATCCGTAAAGCCACCTCACTGAGCTCACACAGGGTTCCACAGTGCATCCCAGTTTGTTGGAAGTGGAAGGCCAAGTGAGGGGGCCTTCCGTGAATGTGGCAGGAGCTGCCCCTCCTCTCAGAACCCCTGTGCATTTTGACCCATCAAGAATGCCAGTGTCTGTCTGGGGATAAATACCAGTAAAGCTTTCTTCCAGGTTGTGTGAGAAAAAACAGAAATCGAAGGTTTAATATTTTCTCCTCCACATGGTTTACCCTATGCAGGCCCCTCCCTCACCCCCGCCTCCTGCATCTTAAAGACCCCAGCTCTGAAATCTCACAGGCAGGAACTAGATTTTTATTTTCAAATCCTCGGTTACCTCCGTGTCTGCCGCAGTTGCCACTCAAGAAAGGTCAAGTGACTGTTTTCACTGAAGAATCTTGAATTCCTTTTGGTCTCTTAAGGTGTTTTAATTTTAAAAACACATCTTTGCTGGAAAAGCAGTTGTTAATTTTTAAAAGTAGTGTTCTTCTTTTTGAACTTCATTTTCTTAACTGTGCTGGTAATATTCAAAAGGTTACAGAAGCAGTCTTCATAGATCTCAGATAATAAAAACCAGGGTTCTTAAAAAAAAAATCTTCCCATTCTTTTTCATTCCTGAGACTCATGCATCTTTTAAAAACCCTGATAGCAGGAGATAAAGTCCATCTTGTAGCCAAGAGGGTGGTGTAATTCTTGCTGTAGTTAAAATCTTTTAAAATGCATTGAATTTGCTAAATGTAAGCGTGTAATGTTCCATATCACTTGCCAGATCACATCTGTCCTCTGGTCCCTTTCTCTCCATACTCTGACACTTGCCTCCTCCCTTTAAAAATCACCAACTTGGAGAAGAATAATTTCCATGTTATCTGGACACTGCCCCACCCCCAGCTCCACATCAATGTCTGTGAACTGTGGTGTCTTACTATTGTTTTAACATTTGGGCCCCTGCCTGGGGAGTGGGTGGTTCTCTTTAAGCTACCCTACTCCAGTCTCCACCGAGAAAGCAATATTTTGTTATGAGGTAAAGTTTCAAGCCAAGCTCTGGCCAGGGCCTTTCCCATGTGGGAACTGGAAAGCAGGAACAGTCAGTGAGACGATAATTCTCCTTGAATTTGGGCTCATTAAAATCTTCTCTCGTCCTCGGTGGGTTGTTTATTGATTTAAGCATCTAGCACTTTTCCTTTCCAGAAAGAATTAGCATCTCTGATGTGATCAGGGCTGAAGGAGGAGGTTTTTGTCTTTTCTCTGTGGGATTAACTGTCCCCCGGCCGCTTATTACCCCAGCACACTTCAGTGTTGTGTGTAGGTATGGAACTGAGGGGCCGGAGTGAGATTCTCAAGATTTATAGGTAATGAAAAGAACAGATTGTATCAAAGGCACCATGGATGGGAACCTGAGTGCTCTTAGGGAACTTGTGTGATTTGTGATTTTTTTTTTCCCAAAATGAACATTTCAGCTTTGTTCATATGGACCTCCTTTTCATAGATGTTTTATAGCTTGTTCTGATTTTGTTGCTGTTGTGCATGAAAATCTAGCAAAATGGTGTTTCGTATCAGCTGATCGGCACCAAGCCTTGAACATTTGCATTTCTTTTGAGGATTACTGGGGTCAAATTTATGGCAGTCATTTATGTATGTAAATGAGAAAATACAGTTTTTAAACAGATGCTTAAAATTCTCTTGCTGCGGAACACTTTTTTCCCCTAAATATAAAATCACCCAAAAGTCTAGCTGCTTTTCAGATCTATCTGTAGAGATCGTGTTTAGCTGGAATAAGCCAGACTGCTGGAGATATTAATTGCACACTTAGTGTAGTTTTTGGCCCTAGATAACATAGGGAAAGAACAGTTATTTAGGCAGATGTTTTGGGGCAAGGATTTCTCTTTTCAGTGTAATTAATCCATAGATTCAATGTGACACAATATCAGTGTGTTTCTCCACTTCGGATGCCATAATAAACTTAGGTGCTGAAAAGTGGTAGTGTTTTTCCCTATTTGAATGATCAAATTGACCAAATATTTCCTGGATGCTACCTTTTTAAAGTTGACTTTGTTGGTCCTATGAAAAGACACTTAAGCTGTCATCCTGCTATTCTATCAGGGGAGCATTGACCTTGGGTTCTTTGTTCATAAACCAGGTAGCACTGTCATGGGTCTCTCTTGTTCTGAGGTTCCTAAAAGATATCAGAGAATGCATCCCCCAGCCCAGTGTTCAAAATTCAGGCGCACAAGCTGCTCTGTTTTTCCTGAATATTCAGCGAGCAACCTAACCAAGCTGATAATGTGGAGGACTTTTGTATGCTGGCTGGCTGTTGGAGAAGTCGGTGGTGGTAATGTGTTGGGGATGTTTAGAGTTTTATCTTCTGCTCCTCCATTTGAACCTACAGACTGCAGGCAGTTGGGAAGCAGTGAAATGGGGAAAGGGCTGACTGTGTAAGAGTGCCTGGCAAGCGTGAGGTCCTGAGTTTGATTCCTGGTGCCAAAAAAAAAAAAAAAAAAAACAGCAGGAAGGGCAGCTTTCCCTTGCTCTATACCTTTAGAGTATCTCCAAGACTTGGTACACTGGGAAAAACAGAACATGCTACAGAGTTCCTTAAACTCCATGAGCTGCAGTTTCCTAGTCTACTAAGTGAGCATAGTCTGGGAGTCACACCTCACCTATGCAATTGCCCGTTACCGCTATGGGTCTGATATCCTTGTGTGACTTTCCCTCTACTTGTGTGCCCAGTTTGATATTATGTGGCTCGGTGTTGCCTGGACAGATGGTCATTCTTGTAAGGTCACACTCAGCTTCTTGCTGTGCTTCTAGAAGTAGCCAGGCATGCTCCTCCAGTGTGATAGTTTCAAAATACAAGCAGAATGGACTTGCTGGAAGTGTTTTGCAGTAGTGGCTCTATTCTTACCTCTTTCTTAGGAGGAAAAAATAAGCAGTTGAAGAAAAGATTAACCAAGGGCCTCAAGGCAAATGAATTTCATTCTCCAGCTCCTACCAGTCCTTCCAGGGTTACAACAGAAGTTCCATATGGGTTTCATTTTAGCATAACACAACCACAGCCCCTGTTTTCTCCTAGGCCACTTCATGAGTCAAGATGTCACCCACATCCACTGTCTTCTCCGTCTCTTGTGGCCATCAATCAAGGCCCTAACCCTTCTCTTTGTGTCACGCACTTAGTGGTAAAAATGTATACAAATACTAATTTAAAAAAATGGCATGTGTTTGAGTAAAATAAAGAAAAGTATTACAGTAAAAGACACATTGCCACAATCCCTCTAAAAATATTCCCCTTTGCTTCAATGCACTTAATCCCATTGCTTGTGTCACTTTCTGGAGCAGCTCTGAACATGCTCTTTAATGAGTATCTTTCTGAGGTGTGACCAAAAATATGACGAATGCTGCTGTTGAGTGCCATCCAATGGAAAGGCATTATAAAAACATTACAGTGTGTCCTCATCTACCACATTATTCTTTGGATATGACACTGTATGACTTCTGTCTCTTCTCCAAAGTCAAAGTGACCATGAAAGGTAGATATGTTGTATCAATTTAGGACATTGAAGCAATCAAAATAGCAGTAACTAAAGAAACTTACAAAAGAAGACTTCCAGAACTACTTCAGAAAGTGGCAGGAAGATGGGATAAGTAAGTGTGTTTGAAGCAAGGGGGAATATTTTCAGGAAGGTTAATGACAATATGTCTTTTACTGTAACAAATTTTTAAATGTAAATATTTACCATGTGTTTCAATCACACCTTATATACCCTGAAGACATTTTTGAGGTTTCATTCTTTTCCTTCTAGGATGTCTTAGTCATATTCTGTTTGTGCTTACATATGCTTGAAAAGAAACAAGTGATTCCATCCGTATCTTCAGTTTGGAACAAAACTCTAGATCTGTGATATTCTCTGTTAGTTACATCAGTAGTTGGTTATGTCTTTTTGCTACAGATTAAAATGTGCGTTTTTTGTTTTGTTTTTGCTTTTTCCTTTTAGCTTCATGAGGCTGATATTGTGATCTTAGGCTCACCTAAGCCAGACGAGATTCCCCTGACGTGGATCCAGCCAGGAACCACTGTTCTCAATTGCTTCCATGACTTCCTGTCAGGTAAATGTCTTTAATAACATTGGCAAGGGGCACTGACTAAGGCAAGAAAGACTGTTAGGAGAAATGGTAGCCTTGGTCATTCAGAGCAGAGTGTATTTTGAGAGCTGGATTTGAGGTGAGCACATGGGACAGGAGACTTAGACTGCTGGACCTAGGTTGGCAGAGGGAGAATTAGATGTCACCAGGGAAGCTGCCTCCCCAGCCAAGTCAAAGCTTCCTTCTGGTCTCCAGCATCGGTTGAGGCAGTTGTCTCCTAAAGGAGACAGTTTGTATTTGTGTGGGGTAAATACTCATTTTCACAGTCTTAAAACATGGTAGAATCCTTTCTTCTAGAGAAGTCTTAGATGAATCTCAGTGTGTAAAGCAGAGTTACTGGGAGGGGTGGGAATGAAATCCAACCTTGAATCTCTGTATCTCCCCTCACAGTGACTCCTGAAGGCTTCCTCAGGGCCCCAAGTTCACCTCTATGCACCATGAAAATCACCTGTAGAATCAGAACTGGTTTTAGGGTTGCTGTTGTCAGATGGTATCTCTCCAAGGGGGATCCGGGAACATCGTGGACCACGCCAGGCCCCCCACAAAGTCCCTGTGTCATAGAGGGTGCTAGAGACAGTGCCAAAGGGAGGCTAAGGAGCCCTCTCTCCTGTTACCTTTGGCTTTGAACTACAAACTTCAGTGTGGAGAAGACCGAGCTTGGCTCAGCGCGGGCAGCCTTTTGTCCCCACGCTGGGTGGGGGTGCACCAGGCAGAGAAGACCTCTTTCTTTCACCTCCCCCAGCGCAGTGGAACCTTTAAGGTGACCCCAGGACAGAGTGAGCCATACCCAGAGCTGGCACTGACCCTTTGCCAGGGGAGCCTAGGAACAGACGATTCCCCAGTGAACCGCCAGATCCGGGAGCGTGGTGTGGGCTGGAAAGGACTGCTTGTCAGGTGTCCAGCAAAGCAGAGGCGCGTCCCGTGTGAACGTGGATTTCATGGCTCTTTTTAACAGCAACAAAGCATGGACCACGTAACTTCTTTAAACTGTGTGACATTTCTACATATAACTTAGATTTTTCTCCTTTAAAAAGGATTCGGACTCCAAGTGGTGGATGTGGCAGATTGGTATCTCACCATGGATTCCTCTGCTTGGAATCCTAGTGAGGGCAGGAAAGTCAGTTTGGGAATTTTATGTCTTTTTGCATGATTTTTTTTTTAATAAGTTTATATTTAGAACAGTTGTGACACAGTCTTGGCTGAAGATAGGAAAACTTACTTCAGTGTTCTCTTAAAATTTCTTTAGGCTCTTGTTATTATATGAAAATGACATTTTATTTTAGTAAAATGGTCTTATTTCTAATAATGTTTTCCTTTAGCGCTCTTATTTTTGAAAAAGATATTCCTGAAAACATGAGGTTTCAGTGTCACATTGCTCTTGGGAGGGGTGTAAAAGACAAAAGTGTTCTATGTTCATTTAATGATTCTATAAAATAGACTGATTTTAGTTGGTTTATTTTAAATTCTGGTCCTATTGTAGTAGTTTTCTTCACATTTGAATGATCAGTCCCCAGATGTGCCTGACACGTGGTAGCAGTCAGTAAGCATTGAGTCAACAAGTATTTTACTCAGCCGGATTTACACTGGTAGTGTTTGGGTGCTGGCACATTGAGAGATGGTCCCTGCAGCTGAAGAGGTGGCTCGTTTGACAAGATAAGGTGATGTCCCGGGAATGATGCTCAGGAAACGGTTATATCTTACCTGCTGGATCTTTTCACTCCACTGTGTCTGAGTTGAAGATGTACAGTTTATTTTTATATGTATATATATATTTTGGTGTTTTGTTTTTGTTTTTTGAGACAAGTTCTCACTCTGTAGCTCAAACTGACCTTAAACTCATGGCAACCCTCGCCTTCCGAGTGCTGGGATTATAGGCGTGCACCACCACGCCCAACCGGAGTTGTAGATTCTAAAACAGGGAGATATGAGTGTTCTCTTGCCAAAGGGTAATTACATTTTGTTATTATTTAAAAATTATTTTAAATGGAGAAGTTTGCTGTGTTCTGGTAACAGCTTGCTTGCTGAGGAGCAGAACTGACCCTAAGCAAGACCATTTTTTACTTCACGTATCGTTTCCCAAGCGCCGTTCATAATAGCATTACATTTCTAAACAAGCAAAGTTTTTATTTTATCAGCTTTGATTACTAGGAAAGTTTACCCTCTGAGTTAAGTTACAGAAGGGTTTTCTTCCTCTCTTTCCTTCATAATCTTGCCACTAAAAACAAATGAGTAGATTTTTTGAAACATTATTAAAAAGAGAAGTGCTTTTGTTTAAACTTAAGACCAGAAGAAGAGTGTTTAACATGCTTGTGGCTGGGTGCAGGCAGCACTGTGTAATGAAATTTTCATCCTCACCATGATGGTGTGTGTTCCCTCCCCGTAAAAAGAGATGGGATGGGGTGATAGGGTGAGGTCATTCGGCAGAGGCTTTCTATTGAATCCCTAATCTTTGGAGACACTTTCCTGATGGCTAATGTCCCAGAAGTTATGCTTGGAAAACAATTACACCAACCCTGCCTGGGCTACTCATCCCACTATCCCATGAGTTCAGCATGTGGATTGGGAAACCCAGGGACGTAAGCGCTCTGTAAGAGTAGCAACATTTTTCTGATGTTAAAAAATTAGTTTAAATGAAAGAAATGGGGTGTGATGTTGTAATTACTTGCTCGCTAAAGAGCAGAATTTGCCCTAAGCAAGACTGTTTTGTGCTTTAAATATGTGGGGCTTTATGTATCTCATGGGACAAAAAAGCTAGTCCAGTGCTACAGGCCCACAGAACAGCGTCAAGATAACAAAACCATGTTTCCAAGTGGTTTTCAACACCATTTTAAGCCAATTTAGCTCTTTTTACTTACTGTGGGATGGGGGGATGAATCTTGGGCCACATCCGGGGCTCATGGTAATGAGTGAGGGGATGGAAGCTGGGGACTTTGGCCGTCTGCAACAGTGCCTCTGAAGGGAGCCAGTTGATGTAGTGCTAAAGGCATGGATTTCGGAGTTAGGGTTACCCTGACTCAAAATGAGAAGCCTGGGGTCTTTTTGTCTTTTTAATTCTTAATTGTATTTCACTTATAGGCTGTGTGACTTTAAGGGAATCACTTAAGCTCTCTGATCCCCAAGTTTGTCATGATTGAAAGGAGAGAAAAGGTGTCGGGAGGAGCAAATAAGATGAAACCCCAGGCAGTGCCTCTTTCACACGGGTAGTGGCTGCTGGAAACTGCTCCCCAGCCCCCATTGCTCTGTCTCCAGTGCACAAATGAGGTGGACCCCATCACAGCAGAATATACACGTGTACTCAGAAATCGCGCCTGAGGAAGGGAGAGGCCCAGGGAAACCCTGAAAATGTAAGAAGGCAACTTTAGAAAACTTGGACTTCAATCATCTTCATGCGTTTTGAATACAATAAGGATGTTTATGATTTTTTAATTTTAGTTATTCTAAAACTCATTGTATTTTATTAGCTTTTCTTTGTTCCCCTAGGTCAATTCTGAATGTTATATATGATTGGTTTTCCTTTTTTTCCCTCCAGAAATTCTGATTGTTTTAATTAGGTCTCATCTATCTTTTATCTATGCATCCCCAGTGCTGAGGATTAAACCAGAGACCTAAAACATGCGAGTAAGCATTCTACCCCTGAGCTATATCCCCAGCCCCTAACTTTTTTCTTTTATGTAGCTCTGTATCAATTGCTTTATGATTTGGTGTTAGTGGTCCCAAAAGCATGCACATGTAAGTTGATAATATTGTTATGATACATTTCTAAGGGTGATGTACTTTTGTTTGATGGTGGGGTTCAAATGATTTTAAACTAGAAGGGCAGCTCTTGAGAGCATTAACACAAAGTTACACTAAATGATTTATACTGAGTTCATTTATTGCATTTTACTTTTTATGGTGCTTTTGGAACAGGGTCTCATGATGTATTCCATGCTGCCTCAAACCCACAGGGATCCTCCTGCCTCAGCCTCTTGAGTGCTGGGATGACAGGTGTGCACCACCACACCTGGCTATTGTATGTTACTTTTTCATCCTACAGAGTCAATATTAACTGAAAAACTAGTCACTAGTGTTTTTGTAAAAAGTTTTATCTGCACTGATTTGTAAACTTTTTTGTTCTTCTTGGTTTTAAAACCACACATTAAATTTTTGGAGTAACTTCCCTTCCTGAGGGGAAGAAGCAGTTGGATGTTGGGTATGTGAGTCTTTTGCAGAAAAAAGGCTGCCTCCCGCCAGCCTGCAGGAAAACCCAGCCAGATCAGGATAGCAGAGAGACAGGAAGAAGAAGAAACGTGCCTCGGCCCCTCACAAGTCACTTATTCTTCTGGCAAATTTCCCAGGGTGGTCTCAGAACAGCTCGTGTCAGGGAAGGGGCTTTCTGCCTTCCGGGACAGCATGATAGCCCATTAGCCTTAAGTTTTCCTATTTCAGAAATTTTCATTATCATAGAAACATTTATAAATGAAAGGCTGACTTTTAAAGTGATTCATAGGCTGTCTCTGGAGGAACCGTGAATTAAATTCCAGTGCTTAGTGGGAAGTGAGAAGACGCATCTGCAGGTTGGGACAGGACTCGCATGGTGCTTGGGTCCAGGCCCAGACCTTGGCTAGTCCCCATGTGGGGCTGCTTTACACAGGTCGGGTGAAGTGATGATTTCCTTTTCAAGTCCCTTTTGCCTTGAAATTTACTAAGAATGAATGTATTTCTGATTTGCTGAGTTACTCGATTTGCCATGTTATTGCTTTGTACTGTCTGGGTTCAGAAATTTTAATTTGGTTTCAAGATTGGAGGTTGAGATAGGAGAATTCCAAGTTCAATCAGGTTGGGCAACTCTTCCCAAAAAGAAAATAAAAACATTTTTTAAAAAAATTGCATCAATTCCTACCACAAAAGCAATACAATGTTCGTGGTAGGAAATTTGGAAAGCATAGAAGAGTTTACAGGAGAAAATAAAAATAACTCCTCTTCAGACATGGTGGCACTTCCCTGTAATTCCAGCTACTTGGGAGGCTGAAGCAGAAGGATCACAAGTTTGAGACCAGCCTAGTAACTAAGCAAGACCCTGTCTCAAAATAAATTTTAAAAAGGGGTAAGATATAATTCAGTGGTACCTTGTATGAGACCAGGGTTCAATCCCCAATAAGGGGGGAAATTTTTTTTCAAAAAACTCTCAATCTTATCACCCAGAGATAACTATTTGATATTTTTCCATAAAAAAGCATTAAGCTCAATTTTATTTTAATGTAATAGAAGTAAAGGAAAATATAATAAAAGCATTACTAACACTTAAATAACTGCTTTTTCAAGAAAAAAATATTGGTTCCTATAATGATCTGGTAAAGTACAATATATGTGTGTGTGTGTGTGTGCGCGCATATTTTTGTGTGTGTGTGCAGATAGATGGGTAGATATTTAGAGATTGTGAGTTTTCTGATATGATTTAAAAATTTGCTGTTTTTAATAGGGCAGAAGTTAACTTTGCAGGTAGCAAAGCTTAGTCTGCATGCATACAAATGAGAGGGCCACCATGGGGAACAGAGCAAGTGGGCTTGGCTTCTGGCGGGCAACTTCTGGTGTCCCGAGGGCTGTACTTTGTCCACATCTTCTGATATTTATTGATGGTGAGCTTTGAGCTTATCCATGGTCTTGGGGGAAGGAAAAGGTTTTCACGGTTTTTATAGTTTTAGTCACAGGCTTCTGTATCTCAGGTTATAGATTCCTCTGCGGTGGTTCCCACCAATCAGATCATATTTACTGCTTTCGTGTGCACACCTCTCATGATATTCTGGTCCATTTTCAGCCTTTTTACTACTCTGGATTAATTTTCTTTCAGTCACTTTGGGTTGAAAGGAAGGAGGCATGCTGGGTGTACTGCCTGCTCTTGAGCTGGAAACCTTACAAAAGTTTTTGTCTTGCCCATTCCTGCTCTTCATGTGGCTTATCCACGCTTACTGAAATCACTTCTAGGATGGTTTAAATATGTCCGTATTCATACAGTTTTTCAAAACAGCATAATTCTCCCTTTTGCTAAGCCCTATGTTATAAAAGTAGCTGTAACTTTAAGAAGAATTTGCTATAACTATGTGGATGAAATAGTCTTCAATCACTTAGATATTTGTGATTATGTTTTAAAATTGCCACCAGCTCCTGGAATGTTGCTTTGCCTTACTTCTCCACCAGTTAAAGATGGAAGAATGACATCTATAATCCCAGCTACTCGAGTGGCTGAGGCAGGTAGATCACAAGTGCAATGCCAGCTTGAACAACTTAGTGAGACCCTGTCTCAAAATTTAAAAAATAAAAAGGGCTGTAGATCTAGCTCAGCATTCTCTGTGTTCAATCCCTAATGCTGGAAAAAAAAGAATAAAGAGGAAGGTTAGACATGTATATTTTTTCTATACTAGTTGGACAAGATTTAAAGATCAGATCTCTAGTGGTTAAAACAAAACAAAACAAATCTCTCTCATCCTCTGGCTCTTGCCTTTTGCCTAGATGTGATTTATAAAACTGAAGTGTTGCTAATCTTTAAACAGTACCTGAGGGGATATGATTTTCCAACACCCTTACATTTGACAATAGAACATCACAAAATACATACTCTTAAGTGTTTTGTGTGCTTTCTTGCAAAGGACTGTCAGCAACATGGATAATTTAGAGTACCATGATCCAAACAAAGAAGAAAGTATTCTTTCTTAATTCAAAAAAGTTGCTGTTAGAAACATTGCCTTTCCTTAAGGAAGGATGTAAGTGAAAGCGTTTTGCGTGTATGTTTACTTTTCATAAAATTTACAAGTGCTAACTGGAGGAAGGAAAAGTGGAATTATTATCAGTGTATTTCTATTTTGAAAACCAGATGTGTTCCCTTTTTGTTACTCTGGAAAATTACCTGAGAGAATCAACTTAAAAGGAGGAAAGGTTTATTTTGGCTCATGATTTGAGAGGTCTCAGTTCATGGTTGCTTGACTCTGTTACTTTGGGCCTATGGCAGCACAGTACATCATGTGCTTCAATCGTACAGTAGAGGAGACCTGTTCATGACACCCAGACAGTAAAGAAGAGGTGGGTCCCCATATCCCACTCAAGGACACACTCTTTCCCCCAAGTGACCTGATTTTTCCTGGGCCCTCCTTCTTAAAGGTTCTTCCACCTCCCAGTAGTGCCACAGACTGGCACCCAAACCTCTTACAAGTAGGCTTTGGGAAACACTCAAGATCTAAGATACAGCATAAAGCTCACATCCTAAAATAAGATTTCTTGGTTTCAATGGAAAATTGATTATATCACTTGTATGACAGGGATTATTTTTTTGTTTGTTTGTTTGTTTGTTTGTTTGTTTTGGTCTTGGTTTGAAATAGGGTTTCACTGTGCAGTTCAGGCTGGCCTTTGAACTCACTTTATGGCTCAGGCAGTCCTCAAACTCACAGTGATCCTTCTGTCTCGGCCTCCCGAGCGCTGGGATTATAGGCATGTGCCACCATGCCTAACGCACAACAGGAATTTTTTAAATGATCAAAGAAAGCCTTCCATCAGTTTGGCTGGGCTCGTCCTGTGTTTTGACTCCCTTGTTATGCCTCAGTGTTCACAAGTGCAGTCACTTCTTTTTCTGTGTATAATGTCCTGGAAAGGTTATAGATCCTTCTAATAAGATGAAGTCTCACTGTGTCAAAAATCCAAAGTTACATAGCAAGTAATTCTGCCAGGTTATGTTGTAGAACACAGTATGTATACCTGTCCCTTTTTTTCCAAGTGGTATTTTCACTCTAATAGTGTAATCATACACACTGTATCCAAGTATTTCACACACCACATCCCATTTCATTTACAGACATCTATGAGGTTGATATTACCTGTGCTAATTAATAATCATTGATGGGAGGTGGAGGCATGATTTTAATCCAGATCTGACTCCTAAGGTCAGCGCCTGATCTGCAGCCTCTATTGCCATGCACTGTGTGTTTCAGATATTCCCCGTGAGCTGTCATGAGCTACTCCTGTATATATCTCTAATAATACCCTGTTTTTTGATAGCTGAAGTTCTTTAAAGAGTCTGAGCCCCTAGATGTTTTGCTCTGGTTCAGTGGCAGATATGATTTCCCGAAGCACAGTGTGCACTGTTAAATCACATCTGGGTGTATCCTGGGGCAAATCTTGGGTCTGTGATGATCAACCTTTTAGAGACCAAACTGCAACCCAAAACCCACATATTTATCCCAAAGTGCCAATGCTGCAATTAAACCCGAATGCTGAGGTTTTAGTTTAGAAAAAAAGCATCAACCAGTGCTCTTGGCTGCTGGGGTGACTTGGCGCACGTGCTGACAGAAAGCACGCGTGCCATAAGTTAGCCACCACTGGTGTAGGTGGACATCTCTGTGTTGTAAAATATAAAACAGGTCCAATTAGAGGTGACCCACCTGTTGTGCCCAGACCTCCTAACTTCTTCAACTGAAAATTGAGACCGTTATCTGTGCATTGATTCTCAGAAGGAGCAGTTAGTTATAATAATGGCACTATGCTGAAAGTCTTTTTTTGTTTGTTTGTTTTGCTTTTTTCTCAAACTCTGTGCAGGAAAGCTTAGCCGTGGTTCTCCCAGGACCCATCTGAATGGACACATTGCAGAAGATGACGTGGGTCTCCTTGCTGCAGCTTTGCGGATTCAGGTTTGTTTGGCACAGCTTTGAGAATTTTGCATGGGGAGGTCAGATTAATTGTTGCTAACATTTTGAAGTGTTTTCTCTTTACCATGTACAGTATTAAGCACTTCACCTACCTAGTGTCAAGCCCATTGAGAAATGAGGAGGAGACATTAAAACTAGTTACTTGCCTCAGTGGTTGCACGGCCTGTACAGGAGAGGGCCCCAAGTCAGGATTTGTGTTTTAATTATTTATTGCTGTGCAGTGCATTAACCCCCAAATGTAGCACCTTAAAGCAACACGCATGCAGTCGCTCATAGTTTCTGTGAGTCACAGACTCAGGAGCAGGTGGGCAGGGTGGTTCTGGCTCACTCTCATGATTGAAATCATGATGTTGGCTAGGGCTGTAGTCACTCAGAGACTTGGCTGGAACTGGACAGCACACTCACCTGGCCATTGGCTTGTGACATTTAACTCTCATTGGCTGTTGGCCTGATCCCCTGGTTCCTCATCATGTGGACCTTGCCTCAGGCTGCTTGCAGTATGATGGCTAATTTCCCCAGAATGAGTGGTCCAAGCTGGAGAGCTACTGGGAAACTTGGCTTGCAGAGAGGGCTGTGCATGTCTGCTGTGGCACGCATTCCATTGGTTACCCACCACTGGCTTAGGTGGACATTTCTGTGATGTAAAATATAAAACAGGCCCATTCAGAGGAGGAGGCCACCGTGTGTTGTATGGTATAATCTCAGGTCAGACCTTGCCACTGCCTTTTTTCTTGTTTCTTAGAAATAAGTCAACAAGTCTAGTTCACATTCAAAAGAGAGAGAATTGTGTTTACCTCCTAAAGACAAGATCTTAAAAAAATTGGCAGACACTTTAGTGAAACACCATCATCTATGTGATCTAAAGCCTAAGGTCCCCTGCTTGTCACTGTATTCGCTGAGAGTTCTAATGGTGCTGTGGCCTACAGTGGTGTTGGTGTCTCTGGCAGTGACATCAAAGAGCAATAGAGAAGCCGAAAGCTCCAGGTGCTTCCACAGCAGAATTAAACAGAAGCAAGTTTTAGTTCATTTCATTCTTATGTACAAGGTGAAACACAAGATTTTTATGTTTCTGTATTTTAAATTGCATTTCAAATATAGCCAAATTTTATTTCCATTTATTTTAATTTCATCCTAATATATTATATATATATATGCATATATATATATATATATATGCATATATATAACTACTTGGAATTCAGTTTGTTTTTTCATTTCTACCAACAATAGAAGGATGGTATTTGAAGTCATGTACATTTTGAAAATTGGGCATCCAATTGATCATGAGTGTAATCTCATATTTCTCTCATTTTTCTTTTCCAATTGAGGTGAACAATTTTATCTCTATACTAAATGCCTTCCATGAACACTTAAGCTATTTTAATGGTGCTTATATCTCACATTTTCCTTTTCAAGCAAACCCAAAGCCTAATTACATGTAAATAAAATTATTGCTAATATTCTATTAGTCTATCACATGTCCCATGGTCATTTTTGTTCTGCAATGCCTGTGAACGGTGTCCCCACAGTTTTCAGCTCTGTAACCTCTGTTTTCCTTGCTTCTTTTTGCAGAACATGGTCAGCAGTGGGCGGAGGTGGCTCCGAGAACAGCAGCACAGGAGGTGGAGACTTCACTGCCTGAAACTGCAGCCTCTCTCCCCCGTGCCAAGGTAATCCTGGTGCTTGGCTGTCCCCACGTCAGCTCCCTGAGTGCCCCAGACCGCCTGTTAGTCCCTGAGTGAGGGCATGACTCACAGTAGTTTGGTTTTGGAAGGAGATAAGTCTTCTCTGAGCATCAAGTTGCCACACAATTTTCTCATCATAAATCCTTCAAAATGAAATCACTATGAACACATTTTGATATTCCATCAATTCGGAGATTTGTATTGTACTACTTCATTTTGTTTAAGTGACACGTCCTTTATTAAAGGGAAATATGTTTTCTTAGTGGTTCAGAAAACAGTGGTTTTAGACTTAACAAAATACTAGAATGCAGTATTTAGAATATGCTTTTCAGGGCTCAAAATGCCCAGCACCCAGATGAGCTTGGTCTTAAGGGTGAGCAGGTCTGTGTTCTGGGAGTGAACAGTCAGCTGAACCAAATGTCACTCCACCCGGGGCTGTGCTCAGCCTTCTTCAGAACTCTTTGACAGATACTCCAGTAATCCAGGTAGGTACTTAATGTGGTATAAGCTACATGTTCTTTGCATAAATTTAGAACCACGAACTGCAAGGTGTAATCTCAATGTGTGATTTTGAACAGTTATATAGATGCGACCTGAGCCTGAGACATGCACTTTCCAGCCTTCTGCTGAGTCCTCCTCTCTGACCCACCACAGAGAATCGGTCCGGACACCTTATCAGGTGTACGTAATGCCAGAGCGCCCCCAGCTCATCCCATCCAGCAGTGTGGGGATGCTGACAGTCAAGTAGATAAACCCTCCAGGGACTGACTGATCTGTCTCTTGATGACCCGGTGCTATTTCCTTGGGTAGTCAGCCATCCCCTCTGATTTGATTATTCCCACCAGGCTGGTGCAGTTCTGGCTGTTTTCTCCCTTGCAGTAGACTAAATAGCTTCGTCTTGCTCTACTGCATGCTCATTAATACATAAATTTCAGTGAGGACTATTCTTGGTAACATCATCCCTATGTTTGTACAATTTGTTTCATAAACTATTTAATTTTTTAAAGTTATTTATGTTGATGGACCTTAGTTGTTACCAGTAAATCAATAAATTGTACTTAGAGCTAAGAGAGAGAGAGAGAGAGATTAAGATAGATTACACTAACTTCAGTACCAAAGACTTTTAAAGTGCTACTTGGAACCGATAAACTTATTAATTAAAAAAAAAAGAAAGAAAAAAACTTGGAAAAAAAACCAAAAAACAGAACTTCTACTTGGGAAGGGATATTTTATTGTTTAACCAAATTTAATTTCTAGAGCCACTCGGGAGAGAGAAAGGCAGACTGAGTAGTTCATGAATCACTCAGAAAATCACAATGATGTCACTGTGACCCTTGAGCTGGCAACCAGAAAAGCTTACATTCTCCAAGATTTGGCTCTTGAGTAAAATGTGTAACTAGGAAAGCAAAATGAAGTAAGATTCTAGCAAGTAAAGGTAACCGAGCGGAGGACTAGAAGACACTGTGCTGAGCAGCCAGAAGAGGACCTGGTGGCGAGCCCTGAGCTCAGCCCACACAAAACTCGAGAGGTGTCTGTCTCCCTTCTTCTCACTTCTCTGGTGCCCTTTCAGGCAGTTGAAATGGAGACGCCGTGTCTTCATAAAAATCAGACACACACACATCCTCCCCCCCAGTTCCATGGAGGAGAACATAGGGTTATAGTTGAGCTGTGTAGACCAACAGCAATGGCAATAGAAAACTATCAGAGCTGGGGGAGCTGCTTGCCACAGAGGGGGCAGGTGTCCCCTGCCCACCAGGAGACCCCTGTGCCACTAGCAGGTGTCCAGGCGAGTCAGAGAATGGCTGTCTTCTCAGGTGTGTCCTGTAGAACAGTTCTGGGGTGCCAGTTCTCCTGTGCAAGGCTCTGGGCTAGCCTTGCTGCAGGGCATAACTGGACCTCCCCTGTCTTAGTCGTGGTCATCTTGAGTGAAACTGAAGGGTTATGTTAGATGCCCAACCACACTCCCGAGTGCCTAAAATTCCCTCAGTCAAAAGTTGAGCTTCAGGCACGTGCAACAACAATTAAGTAATTAATAAAATACTTTTAAAATGTGATCTTGGGTTGGAAATAGGGAACAGAAAGGGAAAATATGGATGGAGAAAAAACAAAGCAGCATTTCCACATTTTTGGGGAGCCAAGAGATACATGTAGCTAGCCCACTAGGAGGGTGTTGTACAGGAGCCCTCCTTTCCTTGGGTTCTAGTGCCTGCCCTGCATCTGACTCCCCTTGCAGGAGGCTTTTGCACGCATTGTAGCATGCAGCTGTCCCCCTCTGGCACAGGGCCTATCCTGTGCCTGGACACAGTTCTAGGATCTTGGTGAATATTTTGGAGTCATATCTTGAAAAACATGTATCACTTTCTCATGCATGTTAATTGTTAGCAGTTGTGCTTAATTCCGCCCTAGAGAGAAAGAGGGCCACAAAGCAGTTGCATCCATTTAATCACTGGCATGACATACGACTGTTTTTCACACTCGTAGCGACCACCTAAGCTGAGGAGACTTTGTCTCTTTTGTGTTTCTTTCCTCCCAGTGATATAGAAATTTCAAGAGCACAGACTCCAAAGGCTGTGGACATCCTTGCCAAGGAGATAGGATTGCTTGCAGATGAAATTGAAATCTATGGTAAAAGCAAAGCCAAAGTACGTTTGTCCCTGTTGGAAAGGTTAAAGGATCAAGCAGACGGAAAATACGTCTTAGTTGCTGGGTAAGACTCTATTCAAAAAAAACCTACTCTATTAAGGAGACATGTTTATCAAGCTGCCTTCCATACTTATTTCTGTCCTGAGGCCCCTGAAATACAGCCTGTTCTCAAATTTGACATTACTGTGTATATTTTGCTTAGCATTCCTTCATTTGGCATGAGGTAAGTTTTTTGTTTCTTCCAGTACAGAGCAAATGAGCCTCCTCTTGAAACAGAATGTCACAGGTTGCTGATGCAATTCTTTATTTTCTATTTCTTATAATGTGTCGTGATCACCCTTGCACCCCTTTGGGTAAAAAAAAACAAAAATCAAAATAAGAATTTAAAGTACTTTGAACTGAGCAAGGGTTGTTTTTTGTTATTGTTGTTTGTTTTCGTGATTTTTTTTAAAGAATGTACAGATAATTGAGGAATTTACATGATCTTATTAATACCCTTGGTGTTTCTTTTTTATATTTACACCATAAAGCTTATATCTTTTTTTGCATTTCAGAACTAATATAGAGCTGTTTTCATTTGTGTTGGTCATCTTACAAAACACAGAAAATGTAGTTTTTATGAAAAGGAATGTTTGTGTTTTTTTCCTCCCCTCTTTAAAAAAAATGCATTTGCTAGCTGAAAAGATGATAGAAAACAAGGGATTTGAACTATTTATTCAATGTGACCCCAGGGAACATCAAGAAACCATATAAATTCTTTTGTTGTCTCGAAATGTCGTTGCACTGACTGTTGCCTATGATATATGGGCCAAGGCTTGAGGCCCAAAACCCATTTGTTAGGCAGAGACATTTCTTGTAACTGGACTTGACTCATAGTTCACTTTGCTTTTGCATAATTATCAGTGTCAGTGATTTTTTTTCCTGGTTATAAAAATAATACCATCGCACTGTAGAAATATTCCAAAAATATAAAAAATAAACAAGAAAGTAAAGCTTCTCAAATTTTATCACCCAGAGAAAATCACTGCTCAAGTTAGGGGCCACAGTGACCCTGGGAGACTGAAAGTGGGATGGTACTTCGCAGACTGTTCTGCCTGCAGTTTAACTACGCACGGGGCACTGTGTGCCTTGCTCCGAGTGACAGTTGTGGCGCCGTTACTGTTTTCATGACTGTGTAACAAATGTTCCAGTGCTCATGTCCAGGATTCTCCAGTGCATGGGTGTAGTAAAAACATCTGAGATTGGCGAAGTCATTTTCACATATCTTCCCAGCACCTCTGGTCCACCGAGAAGCACTGCTGTGACTCGTAGCTGAAAGGACAGCGTGTCTGTCATTCTTCAAGCTTGCCAAGGCATAAAAATGACTTGAAAATATGATAGGGCTGTCATACTAATTCTCTGCTGATGGGCATTTAACTTGTTTCCAATTTTTGGCCCTTATAAACAGTTCTAAGATTAATGACCTTGGCATTCTTGTTGTGCATTTGTCCAATTGCCTCCTTAGCAAAAATCCCTAGAGGTGAATCCAGTACAGTGGTCCCTGTCTCTGCCAAGGATTCATTGCAGGACCTCGCTGACACCAAACTCTATACAATGGCATAATGTTTGCACACAACCTGTGCACATCCTTTTGTACGCTGTAATCATCCCTAGGTAACTTTTTAATACCTAGTATAGTGGAAACACTGTACAAATAGATGTTACACTGAATCATTTAGGGAATAATGATTAAACACTGTCTGACCATGCATGATACAGACATAGTTTTTTCTTTTTCCAAATAATTTCTTGGAGCACCTCAGTTGCTTCTGTCTTAAGTCTTCCTCAGGCTTCCAAACTCAGTGCATTAGGGGTCCCAACGTAGAACCCTAACCCAAATGTTCCCATAACTGAGCTGCCAGGGGACCCTTCAACTGGCCTGACTTGCAGATGCCCTCTAGGTGTTGTCCCTGAAAATGGGACCAGCTATGCAGTAGGAAGGACATGGTCAGGTTTTAGACTTTGGATCACTTGTCTAGACAGGATCACTTTGTAAAAGTATGCTTGATACGTGTTTGTTTGCAATGAATGAACACACACTTGGATCTTTAAAAAGCCTCTCTATTAGATTTGTTTCCCTTTTTCCCAGCTTTAAGTGATCTTGGTAGATGAGTTTGCTGTTTCCTCGAACTATGAGTGGAGGATTTGGGGCTGAGGGTGTAGCTATAAGTGGCTGTGATTTACTCATTTGAAGCTTGCTATGTTGGAAGTAAAAACATAAATCTACATATGACTCTGCCCTGAGGTGGGAACACAGAATCCATACTTCCAAAACAAAAGTTACAATGTTGGTACCAAGTTCCCAGCTTGGAGTAAAACCATTGAGGCCCGGCTTCCAGCCACATGCTTGGTGCTAGCTAGCATGGCCCCCTGGGACTATCCCCACTGTCACTCCAGACCCAGCACATCACTGTTCCACGCTGCCCCTTGGCTGGCAGGAGTACGGGGGACCTAACTGAAGCCAGAGTGGCATGGTGTGAATAGAAAAGGAGATTAAACCTGAATTCTCAAGGACAGAGTCAACACCAAAAGATCAATCTTTTTTTGTTTTTGTTTTTGTTTTTTCTGAAACTGTGTCATAAATTTCCTTCCTTAACAGTGTTTGAAGGAGCAAAGTCTAAGTGGTCTTCCTTTCAATTGCATTAAGAAGTATGGCTGAGCAAGATAGTGCATACCTATAATCCCAGATGTTCTGAAGGCAGAAGGATTATGAGTTCAAGGCCAGCCTGGGCAATTTAGGAATACCCTGTCTTGAATGTTTCAAATTTTACAAAGGAGCTGAAAATGTAACTCAGTAGTAGAGTGCATACCTCACATGCGGGAAGCCCTGGGTTCAATCCCCAGGACTGAAATAAACTTACCACAACGGTAAGATTTTGAGATCTGCATGCATCCATAGCAGAGAAAGATTTCTAGAAAATATACACTGTGTGTGTGTGTGTGTGTGTGTGTGTGTGTGTGTGTGTGTGTTCTATAAGGGGAAGATAAACTGGCTCCCCAGCACAGCAGATGATACATTTTTAAAAATTGTAAACTGCTTTCAATATTTAATCTTTCAATAGCTGGATAATTGAGATCAGTTTAGGACATAAATAAAACTGCCTTCAATATTTAATCTTTCAATAGCTAAATGATTGAGACCAATTTAGAACATAAATATTTTATTTATAACCTAAAATGGAAAGTAAATTTGACATAAAAATTACCTCCCTATTTTTACTTTTAGTCAAGTCAGTAGTTCAGGGAAAATGACATTATTGACAATTTCATGCACTTTTGATATTTCTTCAGAAGTGTAAATAAACTCTTCATGAAATGGAGAATTTTTTAAAAATTTTTTTAAATGTTGAAAATAATACTAATTTCTAACATAAAGAAAGGTAAAAAAGAGAAAACTAAATCTCATTACTCAGAATAATTTTTAAAAATTTTTCTTCCAGAATTTTATCTCTACAGCCTTTTTACACCTTAAGATTATGCTGTACCACTTTGTGTTCTGTCTTTTTCTCCAAACCCTGTGACATAAATCTTTTCCCATGCTTTAGGAATTCAGATACCCAAGAAATTTTTCAAACCCGAATCACAATACATTTGTGATTACGCATTGAATTTTTGTATAAAAGCGATTTAAATACATCAACAGTGGGATTAAAATACAAAAGAATGGGATTTTTTTTTAGAAAAAAATTTTATTATTAATATCTCAAATGCAGAACAGATTAATTCTTTTTAAAAAGCCATTCTTCCAGCTTTAGGCTTTCTTATTCCGTCAGGATCATCTGTATTTCATCAGCTACACATCGCATGGTATTTACACCTACACATCACTTTATTTGCTTTGCCTGACAAAATGAAAAGTATTGGGAATTGTTCAGGGAAATAGGCCAAAAGAATCTTTGGGGCTCTTGAGTTTTACATATTTTCCCAGTTACACTAATGAAAAGGAATTTTGTTTGAGAGCTTGACTCGGAGTGCAGCTGCAGGGCATTTGAATGTGCACTCAGTCTCTATTAGGCCTTCACTGATTTCCATGCAGAAGGTTCTAGAATTTCCCTGAATTGCTTGAACAGAGCAATTGAGAAAGAAGCCTAACCTGGTCTGTGACTAGACTGGATTTCATGTTAAAGAAAAATTACGATCATTCATGTCACCTTATTTATTTTTTTTCCTCCACAGAATGCCAAATTTTAAAAAAATGTTTCACCCCGTTATTTTGGTGGAACATTAATATAACCATCACTGAGTTTCCTAACATTTTTTTCCTCTGTACGTTAGATAACCATTTAAATATGTGTTTTTATATGTACTACTTGTGGAGTAGAACAAAGGTATTTAGAAGAAGCTAGGACCTTTGAGCTATTTACCTTGCTTAAATGTAATGAGAAACACAACCAAATGGACTAAAAGGTTTATTGTTAGATAACAAAAGGCTTTTAAAAACCTTCCAAATCATAAAGATGCTGGTGATGAATGATATATATTCATGCACTGTTTGAGCATATAGTTCTGGAGTTCATGGTTAGGCCATGGCTAATACCAATAACACCAATCAAGACTTCAAAATTTTACCACTGGTCTCTGTATAAGCAATCTCTTTAACCTTTGAGTAAATGATAACGTTCTTTCAGATTTTGTCCAAATTGTCACAGAGTGCTTTAATATCACAGAACATTTCCACTATAGTTGACAGTAAATAATGATCATCTTTTTTTGTTTTTTTTTATTTTTTGGTTTGTTTGTTTGTTTTGTTTGTTTTATCTGTCCCTGATCAGAGTGCAGGAGTACAAGGAGGGTGGGCACTGACCATCACCTCAGCAAGCTTGTGGCCAAAAGACAACACAGACATGGCAGAACCTTTTTTATGGTGCCTTCTGAAAAGTCCTATAAAGATCACGAAATAAATGCAGTGGGGTGGTTATCAGAAAGGGAGCCCCTGCACGTGCTTAGACGGTGAGGAAGTTAATAAGCAAAAATCACAGATCCCTTCCCATAAGCTAAGCTTTCATAGAAACAGAAAGAGGAATTAAAATTAATTGTGCTGTTTGCTTTTGAAATCAGCTTGATGATTTAGATTCTGAGTTAGCAAACTGGGGGAAAGATATAAACCAAATTTTGATATCAAATGCAGGGACGAGGTGAAATAAATTTTTTATTGAAGCACTCCTTTTATTGTTCCCAATAAATACTTCCTACTTTCTGATTTTCCCGAATTGTATTCATTGGCAGTGAGCTGAGCAGTCCTGTGTTTCTAATTAAGAATTGGATGTCTTGCTGAAGTGCTGTGCAGGTCATCGCAGGGCGTGGCCGCTGTGCTAGCTTGTCCTTGGGAATGAAAATGTAATCGCGTATCTGACACCACTGTTCCTTTGCAAACAGTACATTCTCACTGGGATACTGAAACTATACTATGTGTGATACCGTATCTTTTTTCATGAGATTCTGGCGCTTGTGGACTTTGAACTGCCTTTGCTCGTGCTTCATCTAATGATGTAGAACGCTGACTCAAAGTACAAACATCTTTGTGTGACTTTGACCCTTGCTCTGAAAGGTGCTGTTCAGACAGCTGCAGAGGCTACCAATAAGCCACTGCCTTGTGATTTGGAAGTGAGAGGTTCATGTCACCAAGCACTATGCAGGATGGTTCACTACCCATCCCTACTGCAGAGACCACCAGCAACCTTGGCACTAAATGCACCCTTCTTATTGGTCCTCACCCCGCTTCAGCTTCAGTGCCCTGGGACTCCCATCATCTCTAAGCCATCTCTAAGTGCTTTCTTCATTGGCCTCCTCCTGAGCCACCCTGCCACCCTCTGCCTCCTCTGTTGTTCTTTTCCTGTACACTGCTCCTTTCAGCTCCCTGTTGGTCTCTTCTGACTGCTTATGCCTGTAATCTCAGGCACTCAGGAGGTTGAGGCAGGAAGACTGAAAGTTCCAGGCCAGCCTGGGCAATTTAGGAAGACCTTGTCTCAAAACAAAAGGGGCTAGGAATGTAATTCAGTATGGAGACCCCTGGGTTCTATTGCCAGTACTGCATGTACAAAAAAAAAAAAAAAGGAAAAGAAAGAAAGAAAGCCCACTTAACTATTCTGCCTTACCCCTTTCCTTACTATGTTCACTCTCTAGAGGATCTTACACATTCCATGCTTCAAACTGCTAATAGTAGTTATCATTCCAACTGCAGAAATAACCTAGTGAAATCAGGAAGTTGGATGACTTGCCTGCGTTTCGTGCCCAGCTTACCGCTTACCGGTTGTGTGACTTGGGACAAGTTACTCAAATTCTCTGTGTCTCCATTTCTTCATTTATCAAATGAGAATTCAGATAATTAACCCAAATAAATACAAAGCACTGTGCCTTGCCTTTTCACTGCCCCAAACCCATTCTCAGTTTTGTCTGGCTAATATTTATTCATTTGTGAGGTCTCTGTTTAGATGTTACTTCCTATGGGAAGCCTTCCCAGGTGTTCAAAATCTAATTAGATCCTACTTTCATGTGCTGTACGAACAACCTAATTGCCTTACATCTGCATCTTGGTGTTTCTCGAATTGCTGAGTTATCTGTATCTCCCGTAAGCCAGAAGCCTGGGAGGACAGAGATGAAATCTGATTTGTTCATCATTGTGACCCAGTGTCTAGCAGAGTACCTGACTCCTGGAAGTACTTTGATATTTGCTGCATGAATGATTGATCGTGGTGGAGAGGGGAGTCTGAGAGAGTTGAGGATGTGGACAAGCTAAGGGTATTACTTCCTCCTTGTGTTTACATCACTAGGTTTTATAGGTCAGAAAACCCCATTATCAGATTTAGCGAGGTTGAGTATACTAGACATCCTGACTCATATGATGTAGCTCAGAAAACCAATTTATAAGCCCAAATGACAGTATTTTCAAATTTTTAGTGATTTTTATAATATGCTAAATAGCAGTTTTATGGGGCCTTACTTGAGAGTATAGTAAGTTCCTTTCCTGTCCCTTAATACCCTGATGATGCTATGAACATGTGAATGTCTTTGTAGGTTTCATCCAAATGAGCTTCTCCAGAGCAGAGGATTCCTCTTAGTGTGAAGTTTGAAGGGCTGTTGTATGAAAAGAGTGCAAGCTTAGTATACAGGACTCCAAGAGCAGGGGAGCGACAGGAACACAGCTGTCTCTCTTTCAGAACATAGAAGCTTCTAACCATGAGTGTGGGGTCACCCTGGAGGTTATGGGCTTCTGTCATTGTCTGTGTTCTGCATGGTAGGGGCAAGTCCTGGGCAGGGACACGGGGAAAGAGAAGGATGAGTAGGGACTTCAAGGTCCCTTCTGATCCTGAGAATCTGACCCTGTGTCACTCAGGGACCCTTGAGCTAGATCCTGTGCCCACTCTGTGCCCTCACTGTCTGGAAAAGTTACCCACCATGACACTAGCTTAGTTATTGAAACCACCTTGATGCATGTTTTATGCCATTTCTTGAAATAGATAATGTTACTACCACCAGTGCCCGGTACCTTTCCTTTTTGATCTCTTGGTCTTGTTCCTTTTTTATGTCTCTGTCTTGAGTTCAGCTTAAACATGACCTGAGAGATCAGGGTAGATTGTAGTGGTCCAAGAAACTGCCTTATTGAGTGGATTTGGAAATGGCTTGTTCTCTACCCACATCCAGATTTGATTCTGGTATCCTAGGCTGGTTTTGCATAGGTTGTCTTGGAAATATGATTAAATTTATTTCTCCCCTCTCCCATAAAACAGGATCACGCCCACCCCTCTTGGAGAAGGGAAGAGCACGGTTACCATCGGGCTGGTGCAGGCATTGACCGCCCACCTGAACGTCAACTCCTTCGCCTGTTTGAGACAGCCTTCCCAAGGGCCGACTTTTGGAGTGAAAGGTACTTTGTTTAGCCGTTAATATATTTTTCAGAGCAAAAATGGGGAGGGGGGTTAAGAATGCCATCTGCATTTAAAACTTTTCAGAAGAACTGATGTGCACATACATACACACACGCACACACCCCACACACATTACATACTCAGTACTTGGTGGTCACCCCAAGTTGGTCCTCCAGGCACAAAGATATGCAGAGCAGCTACAGTGGAGAACTGAAAACTGCCCCACGGAAACCCATTCTGTTGACTCAGTTGCTCAGGCCTCTTGCCTGAGGCGGAGTCATCTGTCTTGTCCATGCTTCCCCTGCCAAGCATTTTGAAATCATGCTGGTCATGTGGGTGTTTTATCTTCCTGGCGGTGGTGAAAAGTCTGTCCCTCTGAGGGAGCCCATGGGTCGGCCCTCAGTGCTCACCCGTGGGAGTCGCTGTGTGGGGCCGGGCCGCTTTGGAGACAACCCGGCTGTGCACAGAGCTGGGATGAGATTTCTCTTTGGCTGCAGCTGGGCTGATGTCTGGCACCTTCCCATTCATTTCTCCTCCTTCACTGATGTATCATGAAATCACCCCTGAGCTCACTGACACTGGCACTTACTACTGCAATTACAGTGTGCTCTTGGCAGTTTGTATTTTTTAACCATATTATATTTATATTACTTTTATAAATACTAATAATTCCTAACTCATTAAATACTGATAACGCACAAAAGATCATGCATTATCTAGTGGAGTGAGCATTAGACTTGGAGTGAGAAGGCTGAGATTTTATTCATGGCTATGTCTCTTACTGCTGTGTGACCTGTAGCCGGCCATAACCTCTCTGAGCCACATCTATGAAAGGGTAAAAAGACTTAAGGTACCAGGCTCAACTGAGATAGCAAAGAAAGAACATGGTGAACTACAGAATGATGTGGACGAGATGGGTCTTTTTCATGTAATAACTAATGTTTCGAGGGAGAAGCAGCATGACAAATCTTCCCTAGTATTAGCTAAAATAAATTGACTGAAGTTCTTCATTTATGGTTTGGAGGTTTTTGCAGGTTTTTTTTTTTTTAAACCAAGTTTTTAGATACTTCAGTGTATGTATGATCTAATAAAGCATAGCCACATAGATCCACTAATAAATTTATAAAATGATCTCAGATCCTGAAGTCTGCTTTACAGTAATGACATTTGCTATATTGTTTTTACCTTTGTTTTCTAAGTAATGAAATGGAAATCCTTAAATTGCATAGGAGGATACAGCGTGAGCTTTGGTTTGTTGTGTTTCTGTCCCACTTTGACAGATTAGCTAATGTGTCTCGCTCAGATTATTTTACCTCCCTTTTGGGTTTGGGGAGCAGTGTCCCCAGGTTCTGCCTGTCCTGTGTAGCTGTACTTGATGACTCACTTCAAATGCCACTTGCTCTGTTGTTTAGGAGGAGCTGCGGGTGGCGGATACGCCCAGGTCATCCCCATGGAGGAGGTAAGGCCACAAGGGACACAGCGTGCATCACTGTGCTCCCCTCCCAGCACCTCTATCCCTGCACCCAGAAAGACAGCCCACGGTCTTCTTTCATAGCCCAGAGCCCCACTGAGTCAAAAAACCAAAGCGTCTGCACAGCTCCTGCAATGGCAGAACTTGGTGACTTTTGAGATCTATGTATAGATTTTGTATACGCTACTTGGTGTGAATATTTGTATATTTTACTCAAAATTCATAAATTTTTCTATCTGTGAATGCTATATATGAATCTTACATAGGTGCTGATGAAGCCACTGGTCAGTGTCCTATAAATAAATTATATGTGCATCATATTACCTTTCTAAATTCCAAAAAATTCTGTATCCTGAAACCCTTGTGGATTTGAGGGCTCCATAAGAGGCAAGAGAATGTTGGTGGTCTCTTAGTCAATCATCTGCTGCGCTCCCAAATTTAGGGAAAGTAAGATACCTCATATCTATAAGTAAGACTCCAAATTAGGACTTGCAGTGTAGCTCTGCAGTGTAGAGTACCTGCTTAGCATGCCTGAGCCCCTGAGTTCCATTGCTAGCACTGCAAGAATAAAAAAAGACTCCAAAATAAAATGGTTCCAGAAAAAATGGGCCAAAAGAGCCAGTAGTATCAATTGTTAATTCTCTAAGAATTTTTTGTTTTTACCCTACATAGGCTCTCTCTTGTCTCTATGTCTAACCTTTGATCAGTTCTCATCTTTTCTGCTCTCTGTGTCAGCAGTGTGGTCAGGTCTAATCCCTCATCTGAGCAGATTTTCTCCATCGATCCCCATGGCATGGGAGGCCCAGTGTGTCGCTGCTTCTGCTTTGTTTCTGCCTGCCTGCCTCTGCCCCCAGTACCGAGTGCCTTGCAGACTCCTGTGCTGTTTTTTCTTACTGTTACTCTATTCTAGTTAGTTAGTTAGTTGTTGGTTTGTTGGTTGGTTGATTAAGGAATGCTGGGGATTGAACCCAGGGCCTTGTGAATGCTGAGCATATACCCCCCAACCCCTTATCTTCTCAATTCCATGAGTTTCCAATGACAGGAGCATCTTTCCCGTCCCTTTCTGCCCTCACTGCCTATGTTAGCCTCTGTTCTCAAGATTCTGTTTCATCCCACAAATCCCCCCCTCACATTGTGTGTTTCTGGCCATCAGATTCAGTCTCTTAAGCCTCTGGGTCCCAGCAGTTAGCAGAGTGCTGGCACAGAGTGGGTGCTCAGTAAGAAAGATTTATTGACATCATTGAAGGAGTTGGAGAAGTGGTCACTCGTGGAGGCCTGAGTGTCAGGGACGCTAAAGAGAAACTTCGGATAAACCTCTGGGGGTCAGAAACAGTGGTCCACAGCCCTGCTGAGAACAGCATAAGCCTCATGCCTACATGGGGTTGATGATTCCCATTCACAAGCCAGGAGTATACAGAACCTGAGGCCAAGTTGGGGACAGAGTACAAGGAGCCTGCCCAGGGGAGCTGCTCTAGATTTAGCCAGCAAATAAGGAAAGCACAGTGTGGTGTCCCTCTGGTTTAGGGCACCTGCTGCATGGCCGAGAGTACATAAGATGGGAGATTGTCCCTGGAAGCTGGACACCTCAGGTCTCTTTCTTCTCTGTGTTCCCAGCTCTGGGCTCAGTGCACGACAATGAATGGGTGTTTGTTGACTGAATGTCATGCGTACTGGAAGAAATTTCATAAGTAGTCATGGGGGAAATGTTAGAATAAATTTCAGATGAACTGAGGAATTGAAAGTGAAAATACAAAGACTTTTGAAAGATAGGAAGCCAGCCTTGTGAAGAATGAGAGAAGCTGCTCAAGGCAGTGGGACCTCTGATCAGAAAGCTCTGTGCCCACGGAGGGCTGGCCTGCTCAGGGAACCGGAGAGCACCAGTGTAGCCAGGGCCCAGCATCCAGGGTGTGTGGAGGGAGACGAGCTGGGTTTCAAGTGCCATGGTCAGCCTTTGCAGGGATCGTGACAAGAGAGTAACAGTGTGGACTGGATTTTCCAAAAAACCACTCTGGTCTCTGTGTGAGAAGTAGACAGATGGAGGCCTAGTACAGATGTTAGGAGCCTGAGAAAGAGGCTGTCGGGGTAGCCCAGAGGGGAGATGGTGGCAGCTAGGCTCAGGATGGTGGTGGCAAGCCTGGAAAAAGGATGGCGAGGCAAGCTTCATTTAGTGATGTTTGTGGGTTCGATGTTGGAATGAGCAAAGAGGAAGATTCAAGGGTGATGTCCAGGGTGCTGGGTGGAGAACCAGAGAAGTGAGAGGTGTGGGGATGAACCGTGGCGGTTGGCATGTGCTGAAGCATTGAGGTCCCAACAGGAGACTCCCTTGGGCCTCTTTGGGGCCCATGAGATGCCCAAGAGAATAAAAAGTACTAGACAGCTGGAAATAAAGACTCGAATTCCAATTGTAAAATGGTCAAAGGGTTCAAAATCAGAGAAGAAATAATGACTAACCAAAAAATGCTTATCCTCACTAATCACCAAATAAATCTCTGTTAAAAACCACAATCAGTTACCATTTTACTTGTCATATTGACAGACTGGGATTTTTAAAAATAGTAATAAATACCAAGTTTTGACAGAGATAGATTAAAATACCATATCAGGCACTGCTAGGAAGTGTATATTAAAAAAATTTCTGGAAGAAATTTGGAAATGCATGTCGATTGTCTTAAAATTGTTCATGTTCTTTGGCCTAAATGAATTTATTTTTAGTTTTATCCCAAAGAGGAATTGGAGGTGCATGTACAGGTTTAATTTTAAAACCGTGTATTTCCATATAAGGTAACTTTAATAAATTGGGAAAAACTTTAATAAGAGGATATCAAATTAGCTGCATTTTGAAAATTATTGCATAGAAATGCTTATGTTAGCATTCAGTGTAAAAGATAGTCTATTGTGGTACTATAGTGAATATACTCTGCTAATATTGAAAATTAAAAATCTTTTTTTGAGACAGAGTCTCACTATGTACCTCATGCTGGCCTCAGACTTTCAGCTGTACTCATGCTTCAGCCTCCCAAGTGCTGGCGTTACAGGCGTGCATCACCTCACCTGGCTAAACTGTATTTATTTATTTTTTTCTGCAGTAGGGCTTGAACCCAGGGCCTTGGGCATGCTGGACAAGTGCTCTACCACTAAGCTAAAAATCTATTTTATAAGATTATATAAGATATGTATATATTTTATATACATATGCAATTTTTCATGTTTTCCCTAATGAATGTATTTTTATCTGTTATAAAATTTTAAAAATTTAATGCATATTAGTAATATATACTAGTCATTCCTTTGGGGAAATTAGTACATGCATATAATGTATCTTGATGATTTTCTTTTTTGTTTGTTTGTTTGTGGGGTTTTTTTTTTTTTGTTTTTTTTTTTTCCGGCACTGGGGATCGAACTCACAGCCTCACACCTGCCAGACAGGCACTTAACCCACTGAGCCAAACTCCCGGCCCTAGTTTTTTTGAGGCAGGGTCACACTATGTAGCTCAGGCCGGCCTTGCGCTCGCATTGTAGCCCAAGTGGACCCTGAATTCACAACGCTCCTCCTACCTCAGCCTCCTGAGTGCTGGGATTAAAGGCGTGCACCACCACGCCCAGCTTTCTTGATCATTTTCAATCCTATAACTCTCTTCTTCTCTGTCTCCTCCCCCAAACCCCCTTCCTATCTCCAAAATTTTACCTTCTGGTTTTCTGTCATCCATATTTTATTTTATTTATTAAGATTTCTCATACAAGGGCCGGGAGTTTGGCTCAGCAGCTTAAGCACCTGTCTGGCAGGTGTGAGGCTGTGAGTTCGATCCCCGGTGCCGCAAAAAAAAAAAAAAAAAAAAAGATTTCTCATACAAGAGAAACATGGATATTTAACTTTTTGAGTCTGTTGTTTTGTGCAACATGATGGTCTTCAGTTCCATCCATTTTCCTGCAGATGACACAATTCCATTCTTCTTTAGCTAAATTTTATTCCGTTGTGAATATGTGCCACATTTTCAGTATCTGTTCATCCATTAATGGGCATCCACACTGATTACACAGCTTAGTTATTATAATTTTCACTGCTATAAACATGGGAATGCGTATACAGTATTATAATAGTATAGTGTCTTTAATATTTTTTGCAAATATTCTTTGAAGTGATATAGCTGGATCAAATGGTAGTTCTAGTTTTAGTTTTTTGAGGTCTCCATACTGATTATCAATTGGTTATACTAGTTTACATTCTCACTAACAAGGTAGGAGTTCATTTTCCCTCATATCTTTGTCAGTGTTTATTGTTGCTTTATGTTCATAATGACAGCCATTCTGCATGAGCTGAGATGGACTATCAGAGTCATTTTGATTTGTATTTCCGTAATAGTTAAAGGTCTTAAACATTTTTTCATGTGATTATTGGCCATTTATACTTCTTTATGACAAGTATCTACCTAGTTCATTTACCCACTTTTGATTGGGATGTTTGAGGAGGTTATTTATTTTTTTATTTATTTATTTTTAGTTCTTTAAATATTCTAGATATAAATAACAGAAGAGTAACGAGCAGAGTTTCTCTTGTTCAGTAGGTTGTCTCTTCATTTGTTTCCTTTGCTGTGCAGAAACTTTTAAATTTGATGTGGTCTGTAATTGTCGTAGGTCTTTTACCTCGATTCCTATGTATTTTTTAAGGTATTTTGAAGGAAATCGTGTTCTTGACTTCTTTTTTTGGTAGACTTATTACTGGTGTCCAGAACTGGTGTTGATTTTTTAATGTTGATTTTTCTAACCTGCCACTTGCTGAATTTGTTTCTAAGAGTCTTCTGGTGGAGTTTTTTGGGTAAAGAATCGTATCATCCACAAACAGGGATTTTATTTCTTCTTTTCCTATTTGTACCTCTTATTTCTTTCTCTTGTGTGATTGCTCTGACTAATGGTTCAAGTACTATACTGAACAGGAGTGACAAGAATGAACACCTTTGTTTCATGCCTGATTTTTTCCTATTTTTCAACTTGAGAAAAGATTCTTGTATACCTACTTTCTTCAGGGTTTTTAATCACAAAGAGATGTTGGATTTCATTAAAGGCCTTATTCATCTTGTGATTTATATCCTTGATTCTATTTATGTAATATGTTACATTTATTTATGCTGTGTATTAAACCATCTTTGCATCCCTGGGATGAAACCAACTTGGTTGTAGTGTATGATTTTTTTTTAATGTGTTGTTGAATTCTGTTTGCAAGAAGTATTTTTTTATCTGTTTATGTCAAGAATATTGGTTTGCAGTTTCCATTATTGTTTTTGTTGTTTCTTTGTTTTGGTATCAAGAAATACTTGCTTTGTAGAATGAATTTGGAAACATTCTTTCTTTTTCTATCAGGGAACAGTTTGAGAAGCCTTGGTATTCTTATTTAAAACCTGGCAAAATTCAGAAGTAATTCCATTGAGTCTTGTACTTTTCATTCTTGGTAGGGTTTTTATTACTCCATCAGTCTCATATGTATCCTTTTGGTTTAATTTTGGTAGTTCATATGTGTTGGAATTTGTCCATTTCTTCTAGATTCTCTGATTTATTAGAAATTTTCAAAGTAGTCTCTAATCCTCTGGACTTCAATGGTGGTTCTCTGAAACTCTATCTTTTATCTTTTTGTCTCTAGTTTTATTAATTTGGACATTTTCTCTCTCTCTCTCTCTCTCTCTTTTTTTTTTTTGATTAGTTTGGCTAAATTTTTATCGATCTTGTTTGTCTTTGCAAAGGAAGGAAGGGAAAAGAAAAAAACAAGAAAAGAAGGAAAAAATGGAAACAAAGCTTTTGTAAACAGGGAGAAGAAAAGGGGGTAAATGAGGGGTAGGTAAATGGGGGGAATAAGAATCAGGTTATATCATGTATTGGTACAAATTCCCTGTGATGAATGTGATCATTATGTATACCTAAAATGTATCAATAAACTTGATTAATTTAAAAAAACAAAGAGCCAACTCTTTAATTTTGTAGATCCTTTGTATTATCCTTTAGTCTCTATTTCATTAACTTCTGCTCTGATCTTTGTTATTTCTTTCCTTCTACTGGATTGGAGTTTAGTTTGTTCTTGTTTTTATAGGGCCTTGTCTTGGTTACTTTTCTCTCATTGCTGAGACAAAATATCCGACACCCAAAATTAAGGAAGGAAAGATTTATTTAGCTTAGTTTGTGGAGGTTTCAGTCCATACTCAGATGGCTCCAAGGCAACTGTGACTGAGGGGCAACCTTCACAGCTGTGGGGGACAGCGAAAGCAACAAGAGCAAAAGGGGAGGGGATTTCTCCCCCTTATGTCATATGCAGGATACGTGCCCCAGGGTGGGTGTAGCACACACCCCAAACCCAGCACTGGACCATGAATCAGTCACAAACTGGAAGCCCACCCCCATAACCACATGAGACTTTGGGGGGACATCTAGATACAAATCATAACAGGCCTTGAGATGCATCGTTAAGTTCTTTATTTGGGACCACTATTTTTCTACTGTAGTCACCTATAGCTATAAGCCACTCTCTTAGAACTGCTTTCATTGTGCCTAGATTCTGATATGTTGTGTTTCCAGTATTATCTGAGTCTAGAAATACTTTAATTTCCCCCATGATTTCTTCAGTGACTCACTGATCAGTCAAGTATTATTTAGTTTCCATTCGTTTGTGTAGTTTCTGTGATTTGGGGGGTGGGGGTTACTGGCAATTGAGCTCAGGATCTCGCACTTGCCAGGGCAGGTGCTTATACCACTGAGCTACATTCCTGGCCCCAATTTCTTTTGATTTTGATTGTTAATTTCATTCCATTGTGATCTGAGAAGATACATAAGAGTACTGTTCTAAGAAGCTGGATGTGATGGCTCATACCTGTAATCCCAGTACTTGAGAGCCTGAGGCTGGAGGATCTTTGGGAGTTCAAGACCAACCTGGGCTGTAAAGTGAGCTCAAGGCCACCCTGAACTGCATAATGAGACTAAACGAAACACCATTATTGGCCTAAAATATGATTAGTTTTGGAGACAGTTCTGTAGGCTACTGATGAGAACATACATTATGTTATAGTTGAAAGGTATCCTTTGTAGATGTCTTTAAATCCTCTTGATATACAGTGTAGTTGAACACATTCACAATGGGGCTGTAATTTGTATGTCCAGCTGCCAGGTGGCTCTTATTATCAGTCATGCCCAGTAGCTTGAACCCCAGGTGGTACATGCACGACTGTCCCATCAGGTAGCTTGTACTGCTTCTGAAGGAGTCTTTCAGAAAGGCATTGATTTGGCAAACTAAGTGTCATTGTATTACAGTTCCTTAAGGAAAACATTAAAATGGTATAAAAAATTGTGATACAGCAAATTCATGGAACAGCAGTTGTAAATGAATATTACATACACCAGCAATGGGATATTTGTAAAATTTCCCTGTCAAAATTTAGAGAATTACTTATTGATCAACTACTCATAAATATAAATGTATTTCTTTTCATTTAATAAAATAAACTTATTGATTATTGTAATACTTTTAATTGTTATGAATAGTATTAATGTTTCTATTTGGACAATGACTATTCAAATCCAAGCAACTAAATTTAGTCATTTATAAACTTTTTATTAATTTTATTAGTAAAAAGACTGATAAAAATGATTAGGTCTGTTTGTACCACCAGTGGTACAAGCCACCCAATGGGACAGTCACGCATATACCACTGGGGGGAATGTGTTAACTCTGATACTTCTTTGTTGATTTTTTTGTAGTTGATCTATGTGTTTGTGAGAGGGAGCTTTGGAAGCCCCCACTCTGTGATTGTTTTAGCATCTGTCTGTCCTGTTGTGTCAAGTAGTGTCTCTTTATAAAATTAAGTGTATCGATGTTCAGTGCATATATATATATATATATATATTTTTTTTTTTTTTTTTTTTTTTTTTTTTTTTTTTTTTTTTTTTTTTTTTTTTTTTTTTTTTTTTTTTTTTTTTTTTTTTTTTTTTTTTTTTTGCGGCACCAGGGATCAAACTCATAACCTCGCACCTGCTACACAGGCGCTTAAGCCACTGAGCCAAACCCCCAGCCCGGTGCATATATATTTAAAATTATTATCTGGTTTTGGTGAATTTTTCCCTTCACCACAATGTAGTGGTCTACTTTGTCAAGTATAATATGATTACTCCTGCTTGCTTTAGGGGTCCAGCTGCTTAGAATATATTTGCCACTCTTTCATTATGAGTCTGTGTGTGTCTTTGTAGATGAGGTGTCTTGCAGGCAACATATGATCCAGTCTAGTCTTGTTTTGATCCAGCCTGGCAGTCCATTTTTTTTCTTTCTGCAGTACTGAATATTGAAACTAGGGCCTTCATACTGAACTACACACCCCAAGCCCTTTAAAAAAAATTTTTTTTTTTCTTTTCCGAGGCAGGGTCTTTCTAAGTCACTAAGTTGTTCTAAGTTGATTTAGACTGGTCTTGAACTTGCAATCCTCCTACATCAGTCTCCCAGAGTGCTGGAATTACAGGTATACACCATCACATTAGGCTAAGTAGAAATTAAGACTATATATATTAAGTGTTATTAAAGCTACATACTAACTCTTTTGTTTTTCTAATATTTGATTTTCTGATTTCTCACTTATCTATTCTTCTAGTGAGATTTATTCTGTCTCTTGATCTTGTGGTTGTTGTCTTCTTCTTCTGTGTGTAGGATTTCATAAGTATTGTTGCAGTGCTGGCTTAGTGGTCATGAATTTTTTAAATTTTATGATAACTGGGCTGATGATATAGCTCAGCAGCATAAGCAACTGCCTGGCAAGCTCAAGGTCCTGAGTTCAGTTCCTAGTACCAAAAACAAAACCAAACCAAAAAAGTTATACTTACTGTGGAAGGTCTATTTCTCTTTCAATTTTGAAGGATAACCTTGCATGTATAATAATCCGGGTTGGTGATTATTTTTTTATATGACTTGAAATACATTATTCCAAACCCAGCTGGCCTATAAGTTTCTTTTTTTTTTTTTTTTTTTTTTTAGACAGAGTCTCACTATGTTGCCTAGGCTGGGCTTGAACTCACAGCGATCCTCCTGCTTCTAATTCCTGAGTGCTAGGATTGCAGGCATGTGCCACCACACTCACCAAGGTTTCTATTGAGAAATCTGTTGTTATTCTGATTGATTTTTCCCTTGGTGATTTGGCATTTTTCTTTAACTACTTTCAATGTTCTTTCTTTTTTCTGAATTTTTGACACTTGACTATGATGCGTTCTTCTTTGGTCATCTCTGTGTGGGGTTCTCAATGCCTCTGTTACCAGAGTATCCTCTCATTTTCCAGATTTGGGGATTTTCTGCAGTAATTTCAGTGGCTACATTTGTATGCCATTAACCTGTATTTTCTTACCCTCTTTTAGGCTAGTGAATCTTAATTTCTTTTTTTTATTTAGAGTTATCTAAGAGCTCTTCAGTAATCTATATGCTGTTATTCTTTCTTTTTTCCTTTTTTACTATTTGAATGTTTTGTGTATCTACCTTGTCTTCAAGTTCTGAAAGTCTTGTTATTCATTTTGCCTATTGCTGAAAGTTTAAACTGAATTTTTTGTTATTAAGGTTTCTATTTCCAGGATTTGTTTGAATCTTTTCAGACCCTTTCTCAGTGAAGCAGACCTTCATATACATACTGCAGTCTTCCTTAATTCATTCAACCATTTATTTGTCTCCTATTTGATCTCATTGATCTTTTTAATTGTTAGTGTTTTAAATTCTTTCTCTGGAATTCCATCCAGTTCAGTTTCTATGGGATCAGCTTTTTGTGAATCTTGAATTTTTGGAACCACTTTGTTCTCTTGTTTTCTCAAATGATGGTTGTGTTTTTGCGTTGAAGTTTCCAGGATAAAATAAAATTTTAAGAAGGAAATTTAAATGTTTAATTTTCCATGATATTAAAGAAATACAGCTTAAAATAGAACAGCACACTGTTCACTGTTAATTCCTTTTTTGTCTGCATGTTGCTTTGTTTCTTAAGTAATGGATTTTTTTTTTTTTTTTTTTTTGGTCTTTTTGAGGCAGAGTTTCGCTAGTATTTCAGGCTGGCCTTGAGCTTACTTTGTAGCCCAGGTTGGTCTTGAACTTGCAATGATCCTTCTGCCTCAGCCTCCTGAGTGCTAGGATAGCAGGCTTGTGCCACCATGCCCAGTTGAAGTAGTGGATCTTCTTTACTAGTATTTTTCAGATGACACTTCATCCCTTTCAAAAAACCAATTTGGTTTTTTGCTCTAACTCCTGGAATGTTGCTTATTAGAAATTAAATTTGTAAAGGAAAAGCTATTTGCATGTGTTCTTTATAATTGTAGCTTTTTTTTTTTTTTTTTTACAAAAATCGAAATTTAAAAGCACCCTAAGTATCCAGGCATAGCGAGCCAAAACTTTAGGTACATCTACTCAATTATGTATCCCCTATAAACTGCACCTATACACACATATTATTAAAGAATGCAGGTGAAATGTACCTTAGCTAAAATGCCTGGGACCAGAAGTGTTCCAGACATGAAATTTTTTGAATATTGGAATATTCACGTATCCATAATGAGATATCTTCGAGATGAGCCCCAAATCTAAGCATGAAATTCATTTATGTTTTATATATAACCTTATACACATAGCCAAAATATACTTTTATACAATATTTTTGTTAATTTTGTGCATGGAACAAAGTTTCATGGCATGGAATTTTCTACTTACATCATCATAATGTCTGCTCAGAACATCTGAGACTTTGAAGCACTTTAGACTTTGGATTTTTGAATTAGGGATGCTCAATCTATAGTAACTTCTTAACAAAAAGATTTCTAATTAGAAGCATACTGACTATACAAATAATGATCATGTGTGGGTCTGAGAATAGAAGGAAAATAGCAGAGTTAGTAATTAAGGAAATGATATTCTTTATTTTTCAAGGTTTAATATTTTATATTGATGTATTGTTACTGTTTATTGTATGCCTTGTCTTATCCCGAAGTATTTTGGATACCATACTGTTTTCTTAATAAGAAAATGATTTATGGCCAGGTATTTAGCTCAGTGGCCTAAGCGCCTGCCTGGCAGGTGCAAGGTTGTAAGTTTGATCCCCGGTACCAAAAAAAAAAAAAAAAGATTTATGAAAGTGAAAATGAAGAACCAAAATTAGGGGAAAAAATAAATCTATCAGAATGTGTCACCTTTAACCTGAAAATGAAAGAATTTGTGGAGGCAGACTGCTCAAGACTTATTTGTTGTCACGTGGAAGACCATGGCATTGACTTTCTGACTGAGGCTGTCCATGGACTCAGTGCATTATAAAGATATGTACTTTTCATATTATTTTATTTATCCAGCCAGTCCTTGAATAATGCTGTAGGTGTTTGAAACCAATAGAAAGATTTTTTTTTTCCATTTACAGTTCAACCTGCACTTGACCGGGGACATCCATGCCATTACTGCTGCCAATAACTTGCTGGCTGCAGCCATCGACACAAGGATTTTGCATGAAAATACTCAAACAGATAAGGTGAAAAGGATTCCTTGTTAGCTGTTTTGGGGAAGTTATTCTGGGATTCTTAGATCCTTCAGGCGTTCATGGAAGGACTTGTAGAGTCTGAAATTTTACTCAAGATTTTGTAAATTTTATAATGTCCCCATTTCCTAAGGCGAAGATACACTGTGGTCAGATTATCAACTGGGTTTATGACCACTGCCAAGTTTTTGGAAAAATTATATTATGCTGTACTTTTTAAGCCAAATTGTAGTTGAGTCTTTAGTTTTAAAAGTCAGTGGTAGATGAGGTCTCTTCATCCTGGCCTTGGGTCCAGTCTCTGCTCTGTATCAAAAGGGAGATTGGAGAAATAGTATCTTTTTATGACTAATGTTATGTGCAAGTATCTAAGATGGACTGTGAAGCAGGTCAGAGATACTTGCTGAGTTTCACATGCTTGTAGTTTAAGAGCTTGGTCACACATCCGGAAGAACAGAGTACCAGCTGCTGACTCCTCCCAGACATAGGACATGGATAGGAAGGGTACTTTCTGGGATGTTTTGCAAGGGTCCTGAATTTCTTCACTTAAACCAATTCCCTAAGGAGTCTTTGGAACAGAATCTGGATAATTTTTAATTTGATAGTTAGTTTTAAGGCTGTAGCTCAAGAAACATATTTATTCAAAATCTTTGTAATGTGCATTATTTCAGATTTAGGCAGTTTCACTAATGACAAAATTTAAGTCTGCATTGTTTTTATTAGCCTCAAAATTTTAATAGGACCTGTAATCTAAATAATTTGGCTAGGGTCAGGGATTTAGCTCAGTGGCTCAAGCACTTGCTTGGTAAGTGTGAGGTCATGAGTTCAATCCCCAGTCCCCCTCCAAAAAATTGTTTGGCTATAAATGTCATGAACTTTGTCTTGTTCTGTGAATTGTGCGAGTGCATAGTTGACCCTTAAACTTTTGTGTTTTATTTTTGTTTTCTCAGGCTTTGTATAATCGACTGGTTCCTTTGGTAAATGGTGTCAGAGAATTTTCAGAAATTCAGCTTGCTAGGCTGAAAGTAAGTTTCCAGTTTTCTGTTCTTTAAAATAAATGGGAAATACTCTACAAATATGTCAGAAGTATTGGCAAAGCCAGAAATTTTGAACTGGACTCAATTTTGGTTTTTTTAATACTCTTTTGGGTATTAAAATCTTAGAGACAAAAGAATAACCAGCAGAGCACAGTATTTGAAGCGTAAAACCCGAATCCCACACCAAAGAGCTAGTGAACAATAACTAACCTTCTAGGATTCTTTTTCTTCACATATGAAATAAAAGGCGTGCTTTGCTAGTCTGTGAGTAGCTAGTCAAACCAACAAATTGAATTTTTATGCAGCCTCCCTGTAAAGGGAAGTATTGTTATAATTGTTAAATTTCTAAGAAATGATAAGGTAGCCTGTCTCAGTTTCATGTTACAGCAAGATACCCTCTTCATGCTAGAGGAAGGCATTATAGTTCTTCCCCATGTGATCTGTTTTTAGTACTATTTGCTGCTTCTGCTCTGCTTCTCACATTGCTTCCCCAAGCACTTTGTCAGAGCCTGAAGAATAACCCTTCATTGTATAATTTAGAACCACTGATTGGTACTAAATGACTTTTTAGATTCACTCTCTCACTTGTTACTGAGCCATGTTCCGTTTGTTGAGGATAGTGAGTAATCCCATCCTCTACAGCTACAACATACCCAATTTCTGTTTCCTGGATTCCTTTTTTTCATACTTCATTAAGATGCACTGTCTTAGAATATTTTCTTTGCAGAAATAAATGCATTTGTGAATTTTTAAATTCTTTTTTTCACAGTGTCTTAGAAATCACTCGTTTTGATACTTAGACATAAACTTTTCTTGAATTATTGCTATTTCTTGATACAGGGTCTTGCTGTGTAATTGAGGCTGACCTTGAACTCATGCACTCCTCCTGCCTCAGCTTCCCTAGAGCTGGGACTACAGGTGTGTGCCACCACACCTGGCCATTTATTGATATTTATATTGACAATATTGATATTGATATTATAAGGAGGACTAATGAACTAAAGCATCAATTACGTGGACAGTAGTGCACGTCCCTTCTAAGCACGGTCTGTGGCAGCCACACACAGCAGCCTGGGACCCTCCAGCCGAGACAGCCAGTAGCAAGGCACACTGAGTCGATTTCCAGATCTGCTGTGTTAAGGGTGTGTTACAGATTTTCAGTCTTCCACTTGCAGGGACTATTTGAACTTAGGCATTTATTGATAGGATTCAACCTAACCTGCAATTTACTCAAAGAAGAGGTTTTTTTAAAAGGCTTTAATAATCAGGGAGAAAATAAAGAGGCATGATTATGCTTACTTTTCACTTGCTGTTCCTTCTCAAACCTATCACTTTTTTTTTTTTTTGTATCATTAGAAACTGGGGATCCATAAGACTGATCCAAGCACACTGACTGAAGAGGAAGTGAGCAGATTCGCCCGTCTCAACATCGACCCTACCACCATCACGTGGCAGAGAGGTGGGTACTGGGAGCAAGGCCGCCAGGAGGAGCCACTCCGCTGGAGCTACCTGGTTAACTTCATGACAGCACAGCCTTATGTCTTCCCCTGGACTCCCACCGGGATTTCATAATCCCGTTTCTTCCCATTACTCGTATTTTTCCTTCCTCATTCCTCCTTGCCTTGTCTCCTTCATTCTCACTCTTCCTTGGCCTCTTCTCTTTGCCTTTTTGAGACAAGGTCTCACTGTGCAGTTCAGGCTGGCCCTGGACTCACTTTGTAGCCCAAGCTGGCCTCACATTGATCCTCCTGCCTCAGCCTCCTGAGTGCTGGGATTACAGGTATGTGTCACCACGTCCAGCTTGCTCTCTGCATTTTTTAAACAGCATTAAAGCTGCATTTTCCTTCCTTGTCCTGTTGGCTTCTCTTCCTACCTGTTTCTTCCTTGTCTTTCCCTCCAGCCCTCAGAGCTCTGTCTTCGGTGCCGTGCTGCCCTCCCACCCAGTGGGTGCTGCCAGCTGTTTGCCAGGTCCCCTGCAATCCCTCGTAGCACAGCCCACTGTGGGGTGGGTCAGTGGTACGAGGCTGGACTTGTGAGTCAGGCTCTGGAGTGTGGGTCTGCCCTGCCCCTGCCCACCTACACGGCCTCGAGGGAGTCTCGAGGCAGGAGTGCTACGGCCGCTGAGTGCGGGAAATGGGGGACGGGTGGCACTTCTCAGGAGCGCGGCAGCCACACTTGATGTACCACCCGGGCTGCCGAAATGGTCAGCGGTGTGTGTGCTTGATTCTCCCGGCTTGGTCTTCTCAGACCTGCCTTCCACCGACATACCGTTCCCGTTTCTACCCACTTTCAGAACACGTTTACCAAGTGCCTGATTCGATAGCTGTTATCTTTAGTATATTCTCTTGTTTCCATTTCTGTCCTCTGAATTCAGTGAATTCATCTTGATGGAGATGCTGACCTGTCATGCTGGGTGATAAAGTTAACAATTAGTAGAGGGGCTCCATCTACTCCCCAGTCAGGAGGGCTGGCCCTTGCCCTTCCACCACCCCTGCTTGGCCACCCCTTCCTGGTCACCCTGCCTGGCCGGGTCCTGCCTTCTCTGAGCTGGCCCAGGTCTTACCGGTACCGTTATGAAGCTTTCCCCTGGGGAGTCTATTCAGCCGGCCACTGAGAATTGAGAGACCAAGTCCAGAGACTTTAAAGGCCTTCAACATGAAACACAGGTTGAGTACCTCCTATCCCACGTGCCTGGGACCAAAAGTGGTGCTGACTTCGTGGTTTTTTGTTTTTGGGGGTTTTTTTTGGTATGTTAGAATATTTGCATATACCTGATGTGATATCTTAGGGATGTCGAAGCCTAAGCACAAAATTAATGTTTCATAGACACCTTCTACACGGTGCCTGAAGGTAATTTTGTACAATATTTTTATAATAATTGTGTACATGAAACATTTCATAGTGTGGCATTTTCTACTTGTGATATCACGTGAGCCCTCAGAAAGTTTCAGATTGGAGCACATTTCAGATTTTGGGGTCAGCAATGCTCATCCTGTAGCAGGAACAGCCTCCCCTCAGAGGCCCCGCAGAAATGTGAGCAGGCTTCACACACCGCAGGGCACCGCGTGGACAGGTGATCAGTAGACTGCCTGGGGTAAAAATTGTGTGTGGAGGTTTTTTTTGTGTATCTTTGTTCCCCAGAGAAGTTAAAATCTCCTTGAAACTATTGTGGATCTGTTTTGCATTTAAAAATAAATAATAGCATTATGCAGATGTTAGAAATGTATCAAAAGAATAAGAAACTTCATCTCCTTTTCCTACTTGCACTACTATTCATAGTTTTTTTCCCGTTACATGTAGTTCTATTATAATTTAGGTGCATCGATGTTATATCCTACTAGCTTCATTTACACCAGAAACATTTTTTTCTTTTTGGTTAGCTGTTATACAGCCATTTTCAGTGGTCCTAGAATTTTTCTTTGTGAGTAATCCACACCTTTCTTAGGTTCCATTCTTAAAGAAGCCTATGGCATTTTTAACAACCTGACAAATGTTGAATATTTTCAACAATTTATTGAGAAGTCTACTGATTCTTTTTAACTGCTTTTTATTTTAACTAGGACATTTAATTATTAAAGTATCACACACCCAAAATGTGTAGTCAGTCTTTTCAGGGCATTTCTGAATTTGCATTATTCTTTAAAACTTTTTTTTAGACATATACTTGTAAAAGAAAAAGCATGCAGATAGAAATTGATGTATTTTAAGCCATGCATGTGGATATGTGGAGTGAAATGTCTACACCAGATAGCATTCTTTCCTGTCTGCTCTGAGACTTCAGCCTGGACAGCCATCAGGAATAGGACAGTGGTTCAGTGATGGATTGGAAGAGAAAGGCCGTGTCACCTCTTACACCTAGGACCAGCGTGCCCTTGGCTTCTCTCTGAGGAAGCAGAAAAACTGAAGTGTTCTGTGGTTGCAAATCAATTTTAATGGAAGTGACAACTTTAAAAAATTATTCCAGAAAAATGCTAGCATTATCTTTCCATTCAGGGCTCTAATGTAAAGAAAACTATTGCGATGGACAAGCCACCGGGGTTAGAGGAATTTGGACTGACATTGGAGATGTAGTTTGGCTCTGATTACCTTATGTTGATGTGAGAAATAGCATTCTTCAGCAGATGAGTTAAATACATTTGCCAGCAGAGTTTTCTGGTTTAGACCTTGTGATGAGATTAGATTCTGGGATGATATGATGTCTAGAGGGGGACTCTCCGTGTGCCAGTGAGGGAGGATAGGTTAAAAAGCTCAGGTGAGATGGATCAGACCATTTGATGGTCACTCCTTTCTTTCAGTCTATGTACAAAATCTCGTGATTGCTTCATCCCGTGTCTCATACAGAAGCTTAAAAGCCTCTTTCTGGAACACTGGTCACTTACTCCACTTTCAGTTCCGTCGTGCAAAGGACAGGAATTGTGTGTCATTAGCTTGGGGGGACTGGCATCTGTCTTTTCTTGTGGGTTGGAATTAACTGTCACATTTCCTCTTCCGTGTCTCACTGGCACTCTACACACTTCTTTCTTTGTGTGTCAGAGTGCGGGTGGGCTGGAAAATGGCCGGGGCCTCATGGGAGGCTCAGGGGCCACTGATTATAATTGACCTTGATGAGCACTTTTTGTTTTTGGTTCTTGCTTGTTTTCTCTTTGCTACAAATACACAAAACAAAACAAACAACAGCAACAACCATATTCCCATTGTTAACTTCAAGGAAATTTGATATTTTAGTCTGGTGCCAAGGTTGTAGATTCTATTCATCAGATAAGGGGGATATTTTTCCTTTGCATCTTGGAAATAAAAGTAAGAGCTAGTGACAGTCTTGGGATGCAGACCTTTTAGTTTTTAGATGACAAGACAGGTTTATATGTGCGTGAGTGTGCTCTCGGTTCTTGCATATGTGTGGCTTGTGGGTACTTTGTGATTCAGAGAAAGATGAATGTCATTTATCCTGCAGATTTGTACCATCCCTAAATACATGGTCTCTGTCATGCTGTTTGTTAGAGCCATATTATCCATTTAGTAAATGGTATGTCAGTTGTCACTTTGAGCTGCATGTTAATTGAAGCCACATAAATTATTCCTGAGGTCTCTGTCCTTCTGGCTTTGTTTCCTGGCATTGTAAATTTGATTTTTACTAAACCAAATCTTATTTTCATAGACAAAATCTGAATCAGTGCAATTCAAACAAACCAATGAAACAAGCAAAATCAGGGCCAGCTCTACTCACAATCCACTATTTTCCTCCAGGAATACTTTATATACTTATTTATTGTGGCAAAATATACATATCATCCTAGTTATCATGTTAACCATTTACCATGTACAATTCATGGCATTAAATATATTCAACGTAATTATACCATCACCACTATCACAAAACCCTCATCACCCCCAACAAAAATTCTGTTCCTATTAAGTAGTAACTCACCCTCTGCCCCTGGTAATTTCTGTTCTGCAATCTGTTTGTATGAATTTGCCTATTCTAGGTGCCTCGTATAAGTGGAATCATACAACATCTGTCCTATGTCTGACGTATTTCACTATGCTTAATGTTCCTGATTTTCATTCATGTTGTAGCATGAATTATAATGCCCTTCTTTTTGTGGCTGTGTAGTACTCCATTGCAGATATATACCGCGTGCTTATCTGTTCATCTGTCACTGGACACGGGTTTCTTCTGCCTTTCAGCTGTTGTGAATAGTGCTGCTATGAACATGAGTGTACAAATACATGTTCAATTCCCTGCTTTCAATTCTTTTGGATAATACATCAGAGTAGGATTACTAGGTCATATAGTTGTTACATTTAGCTTTATGTGAAACCAGCTTGACTTCTTGTGACTCAAGTTTCCTGTAAACTGTCATCGTTTTAGAAGTACTTCTCCTTGCTGTCTAATTTTAATGGGCATTCTGCCCAACCCCATCCTCATCATCACCTGAACATTCTTTCTGCAACCTCTTTGATCTTCTTAAGGTTCTAGCAGATATTTTTGTATTTGATTCCTAGACGGAAGCCCAACCTTGTCTCTCTCTCTCTCTTTTTTTTTTTTTTTTTTTTGGCACCAGGGTTCGAACTCACAACCTCACACCTGTCAGGCAGGCACATAAGCCACTGAGCCAAACTCCTAGCCCTAGTTTTTTGAGAGAGGGTTGCACTATGTAGTTCAGGCCGGCCTTGCACTCACGTTGTAGCCCAAGCTGGCCTCGAACTCTACCTCAGCCTCCCGAGTGCTGGGATTAAAGGCGTGCACCACCCCACCACACCCGGCTTCCAACCTTGTCTCTTCTGCCTTTTCCTCTGTACCCCAGTCAGCCAATCCCAGTTTGTTGACTGAATAAGTAATCTGTTATCTTTCAGTGTTGGATACCAATGATCGATTTCTTCGAAAAATCACGATTGGACAGGCAAGCACAGAGAAGGGGTGTTCCCGGCAGGTAAGTACTCCTTCTTCCTTCCTGAAAGCTGCTCTGTTCCTCCTCACCTCAGTTTCCACCTTGCCTTGGTTTCCGCCATCTCTGGGTTCCTTTTCTCGGCCCTTTCGCGTGTTGTCCAACCCCTGCCTGCCCTGCTTGCAGCTCACTCAGTGTCGTGGCAGGTTTCTGGTTTAAGCAGGGCCAGGATAGAGAGAGCGCATCAGGAGGCAGAGGACTCCAGGGCCCTTTTCCAGTGCTCCTCTTCTTTGAGATGGGCTGGGGTGGGGGGTAGGGGTCCTTGAATGCAAAATCTTTGACTATTTCATGGGAAACCCGTGACTTTCTACTGCATCTGCATAACAACTGATAAATGAGCATTGCAGACACATTACCTGAATTTCATAAACCAAAGAACAAAACAGTTATCAGGCATAATAGCATGGGGAGCAGCTCAAGGATAATGGATTATCATCCAAATACAGAGAATGTGGGGGAAATGATGAGATCTCCTTTCCTTTTAATGGGCCTCTGCTGTGAGTCAGAGGCACTTAGGGAATATAAATTCATTCCATAACTTTTTAGCAAGGCAGAGCAGACCTCTGATTTTTTTTTTTTTTTGGTAATGAACTTTATATTTTTGAAAAGTTGTAGATTTACAGCCTTTAAGTTTTTATTAGTGATTGCAGAAAAAAGTCACTTTTACTATAATATCTAGTCTGCATTTCAGACTTCGGAAGTATTTTGAAGTACATACAGGGATTGGACCTAGAAGACAAACTAAGTCTGTGCACTACCTTCCTCCTCCAGTCCCTGAAACTTGCTCGTGCTCATTCCAGTCAGTATCCAAGCTAGAAAAGCAGAGTTGTTGCTGGCAAGTGTGGGGGAGTTTCTTAAGGATGGGGGCTTGGAAAGCACTGGATTGATGGGCAGAAGGGCAGTGCAAACTATGGTAGGGGTGTTTGAGGAGCCTCTAAATTCAGGGGCAGGTAGTACCCAAGTTCTCAAGCAGGGAAAGGCAGGTCAGCCCTAGAGGTGGGAATCTTCCTGTAACACCTGTGCTGCCACAGCCTGGGTACCTGTGTCATAGGCTGGGGCTGAGTGTGATCCTCAGGCCAGTGACAATGCCCTGCCCAGCCCCGAGGGAGCCAGCACATCGCAGCCAGACCTGTGTCTCTACCATGCCCCCTGGCCAGCAGGTGTCACTGACAGTGTGTTGTTCAAAGGACGCTAGCATATGTGACCCTCTTGGAAAGAGACAGCCCCTTGTTGTTTGTCCAAAGGTCTCCTGTGGGGACCAGCATGGCTGTGTGTGCGGCTTCAGTGTGAGAGGCCAAGCAACAGCGCATCCCGCCCCAGGGTCTCAGCACACAGGCTGGGCTTCCCCAAAGTCAGGCACACAGACAGATGATACAGATCGTGCAGCCAGGAAGCTCCAGGATCAGAGCAGTGCAAGGCTTGAAGGCTGACACCAGACTCCATAAGGATAAGTGCCTGCACCCAGGGAAACAAAAGAGTAGGTCAGATGGCCTGTGTGTTTGAGAGCAGTGTAGTGGGTATTCTCAGAGGTTACGAGAGCTGTCAGGTAAAATGACTAAGAACTGACTGCTTTAAATAGTGTGTTAAGGGTCTTCCTCCAAGATGGCCGCCCAGATAACACCCTGACAGGGAGGCTCCCTGAATATACCATCAAAATGCTGGAATATAAACTAATATACTAACAGAGAGAAGGGAAAAAGAGGGAGATGGGTCCTCTGGACCCAAGAAGAATCTAAAACGAGAACTGTAGCCCACGGAAAGAGTAAAAGAATGAAATAAAGGTGGAGACCAGCAGCACCTCTGTCCGGAGCGGAATCCAATCAGCGCTGCGACCCGAGCTGAGAAGGTATGATCTGGGTGCTCTTGATACACGGGGGAGTTGCCGGTAGAATTGCTGCGGTGTGGTGGAATGGCGGAATGGCAGAGACGATGGTCGACGACCGAGGAGCGAGGTGGTCGTGAGCAGGCGAGTGAGTGAACCTGGCGGCCCCTAGCCCCCCACCCCCGAGGGAGAGCGAGGGACAGCCATCTTGAGACCGGAACTGCACCTAATTAGGCATGATTCCTGGAAGGCCGTGGCGGAAATGGCACGGGTGCCCTGGGGGGGCGGTGATAGAGGAGGTTTGGCGGACGACCCTGTACGGTTTACCAGACAGCGGCCCCATCCTCTCGCGCACCGCAGTAGACATTCGTGGAGCAGAAACAGGCTTGGGAGAGGCACTGGACCAACACGGCCTCACGGGCGAGCCCAGGAAAATGCCAAGACGGAAAGGCAGAGGGCGCTCTCCGGACTCCAATACAAGCAGAACCGATTCCGGGGATGCTAATGCTGAAATGGTCGGGAGTCCAAAAATTAAACTCTCAGAGGAGTTGACAACAGAAGTGGGGAGACAACTCCACAAAGCTATGAAAGAAATTAAAGCAGCACTGTTAACCCAACTGAGAATTGAAATGAAACTCATAATCGGGGAATCGCTAAGAGCCTCTAAAGGAAACATAGCAGGAAAGGTGGAGGATGAAAAATCAAAGGAAATTGAGAATGAAACAAATAAAGAATTAGAACGCATTAATCAGATTCAGAGAGACTACCAGGACATCAG
>RJWM01005394.1:0-29406 GCA_004363535.1 Dasyprocta punctata
GGAAGGGGGAGAGGAGGGGAGGGGAGGGGGCCGGCCTGGTGACAGGCCGGAGGCCGAGGGTCTCTCTCTCGGGAGTGTCCTGCCGCGCCGGGGGCAGGTCCGTCCAGGCGCAGGGGGCGGAGCCTCGATCTCCCCCAGGCCTCTGCGGGGCGCCCAGCCCGGGTGACCCCGCAGCCGCCCTCGCCGCGGCGCACGTGCGGCCCTTGCGTGCGGGTCTGCGGGCGGCGGCCTGGGGGGTGTGGTTTCGCGGGAGGGAGCGGCGGGCAGGCCTGGGGTCCTAATGAGAAAATTGCTTCCATCCAGGGAGCCCTGCTCTGGGCTGAAATTGCACGCAGCCCCGCCAGCTCGGCAGCCGCACCCCACCCTGCTGGAGGCGGTGGGGGGCCGGAGCGGGCTGGAGAGACCCCTGGGGGGCAGGGGTCCCCACTGCCCCGCCGCGCACCAGGCCGCTCAGAGCCTTGGGGCGCCCTGAACGCGAGATTCAGAGAGGAGGCCCGGGAGCACTGTGGCCCGGCACACGGTTATGGGGCGACGGGCTCCGCTGCCGGTCTGCGCCCCGGGGTCGGGGTCGGGGTCGGGGTCGGGGTCGTGGCCGCGGCGCCCGCGTGCAGGCAGGAGCGGGCGCTGGCTGCGGCCTCCCTCTGCCTTCCCGCGCCCTCCCAGCGGACCCGGCTGCGGAATCCCGGCGCCCAGTGCGCGAGGGAGGAGGTGCAGGTCTCTTGTTCACAAGTGAGGAATTTCGAGGAATCTCAGGCAGCAGCAGGGGAAACCGAGGCCCTGCGGCCGGCGCGGCAGACGGGAGAACTCGCGGCCCGCAGCTGGGGGGCCCGGCCCGCCCTGGGACCCGGGGTCTCCCTGCCGCTGGCCCCAGGGAGGGAGCCCAGGGGCTCTTCCCAGCCTGGGACTCTGGGGTCCAGGGGTTGGCGAGCAGGGCTGGGGGAGGGGAGCGCCGGCGCGGCCTGCCTGACCGCGGGGCGCCGCCCTTGTCACCCCCCCCCGCCCCGCCCAGCAGGTGGCCCGGGCCGGACCCTCTGCCCGCCGCGGGTTCCAGTCCTGCGCGCCAGGCGAGCTAGCAGGGGAGCTCCGGGAGCGGAGAAGGCAGGAGAAGGAAACAACCCCATTGTCATCCCCAAATTACTGGCTGGGGTGGCAGGGGAGGAGGCGGAAAGCCGACATTGTTTACTTAATTAAAAGTAAACAACAATTTGCCGCTGCCAGCCTCCCATTAGCTGTGCGGAGCGGAGCGCGGAGCGGAGAGCGGCGGGGCTCCCACCGAGCGGCTCCGCGCCGCCCCCGCCCGGCCCCCCGGCCCCCGGTCCCCGGTCCCCGGCCTCGGGTGGAGGCGCAGGGACAGCCGGTCCGGACCCGGCGGGGCGCTCAGGCCGCTTCCCCCTCCCCGCCAGATGTTGGGCTCCCGCCTCCCCCCGGAGGCCTCAGCCTCCCACCTGAGCCCTGGGCCTCCGGCCGCACCTCCAGCCTTTTCCTCTTCCCTTTGAGCGGCTTATAAACATCCTTCCCCGTCCTCTTGGCCCTGCTCCAGAAGGGGGCTGCCGGGGCTCCCCGGCCCGGAACCAGGGCCCTGGGAAAGGGGGACCGAGCTGGGGAGCTCTGCACGCCGACCTTTGCGGCCTCCCGGCAGGGCCGGTGGGTGAGCGGAGGCCGAGGCGTCCAGGATCGAGGTGCACAGTCTCCCCAGGTCTGTCGCTTCTCCCGGGTCAGTTCCCCAGCCATGGGGAGTCCAGGCTTCAACTCGGACCCTGGACGGTGCGGCCTTGGCTCCGGAGCTGTTGAGAGAGGAGTGCGGGTCCTGGGGGACACTGCAGGGCAGCCCAGGGGGGCCGGGACACCTCGGAAAGCAGGGGGAGCCGGAGGGGAGAGGGCTGGGCAGGAAGGGCCTGGGCCCAGCTCTCATCTGTGGCCCCAGCGCCGACCCTTCCTGGGGCTCAGGTGGCCCTGCAGGCATGTTTTTTTGTGGGGTGCAGGGTGCCCTGTGGGGCAGACGGCCCAGGCCCCACTGTGGCCAGCAAGTGGACACTGCACCCAGGTGTGGGGCTGGGGTTCCCAGCCCCTCCCAGGGACCCCAGGTGCCGCCGTGTCTGGCCCCTCAGCCCTCCTCCTCCACCCGCGCCCTCTGGAGTCGGTGAGCACAGGGCGTGTGGCTCTGGGTTTTCGCGTGTACAGGGGGTGTGCACACGAGCCCAGGGGAGTTAAAGGTTGGGGTTTGGCAGGACTTGTGCCTCCCAATCCCAGCTGCAGGTTCGCAGTGGGGACCCCCGCACCCGCACCCGCCACTGCCCCGCTCCCGCTGCCTCCGCCCGCCCTCCCCCCTTCCCAGACCAGAGGCCCAGCCCAAGGCCAGGCACACTGGGGACACCCCTCTTCCTCTCTCGCCCTCTGGCTTTCCGCTGCTCATAGCGATAGGCCGAGCAGGTGATAGCCCTGCAGAGGGACCGACCGAGGGCGGCAGGCTGGCCTTCCTGCGCACTCTAACGCTGCCCAGCTGGGGCGGGAGCCCAAGGGCGCTGTTGCCTGGAGAGGGGACCCCTTCCTCCCTCCCTCCTTCCCTGTCTCCCTCCCTCCCTTCTTCCTTCCTTCTGTTCTCTTTCTTTGTATTGGGGATTGAACCCTGGGCCTTCATACTGAGCTATATCTACAGCTCTTTTTTAACTTCCTTTGCCTTCCCTTCCCTTCCCGTCTCTTCTCTCCTCCCTTTCCTCTTCTCTTCTCAACAGGGTCTTGCTATGTTGCGCAGGCTGGACTCGAATCTGTAATCCTCCTGCCTCAGCCTCCCACAGTACTGGGATCATAGGTGTGCCCCACCTGACCTGGTGGGGACTCGCTTCTCAGTGAAGTGTGGCTGGAGCTGACAGATGGAAGGGTCGGCTCTCGGGGGGCCTCGAGGGACCGCACAGCGCGATGGGGGGGCCTGCCTGTACCCCCGGAGCTGGGCCCCGCTGTACCTCAGCTTCCTCTGGGTGCTGATCTCGGTGGGGGGCCTCAGCTGCACTCAGAGGCACCCAAGTGTGGAGGGGGCGGCCCAGCCCCGCAGAGCCCCCAGTGGGAGGGAGCCCTTGGGTCTGGACACTGTGCTGGGCCGAGGGGGCGTGGCTCCCGGCTCCTGACCGTGCTCCTGTGGGGGTGCCTGCACCCCCAAGCCTGCCACCTGCCAGCTGCTTATGGGGGGTGCGTCTCGCAGACATCCACGGTGGGGGCTGACCCCTGCCCACCTGTGTGACCACGGCCTGCCTGGGGCCGGGGATGGGGGACCAGCACAGCCCAGCCACCCGGCCCGAGAAGCCATTGCTCTGCCCAGGGTCAGGGAAGAGGGGGGCGGGCCTCACCTCAGCTAACCTCGCAGCGAACAAAGGGCCCTTTCTCCTGCCCGCCGCCCCAGGGTGCGCCTGCCACCCGGCCTTGCTGGGGTATTGCTGCTTCTCCTTCCCGACTCTTCTCCATTTCTCCCCGTCTCTGGCCCCCAGTCTCTTTCGGTCTCCATTTTTTTGAGCCCCCACGGGTGGGCGGTGGAGATTTATTCCTTTGCAAGAGTTTGCCAAGCGCAGAGGCCGATCCGCCGTGCCCAGAGCGCCCCGGCCTGCCCTGGGGCCGCTCAGCCGGCCGACCTCTACAGGTCCAGGGCAGCCACTCTGCGGAGGCCAAGGCCCAGGCCCAGGCCCTGGGCTGTGCCCGGCCTCCCCGTGCCCCGGTGGCCAGGGCCGGCTGTGCCTCCTCGGCACTCGGGGAAGCACGGCCCGCACACCGCGGGATGCCCGGCAGCCATCCCCGGGCACAGCTTGGCTCCAGGGCCGGGCAGCCGCCTGTCCACACCCGCCCTGCCTGCCTGGCGCTCTGGGCCTGCAGGAAGCAGAGGTCTTACGGCCTGCGGGCCCTGCCGGGCAGTTAGTATTACCTTGCTGCGCCACCTAGCTGCGGCGTCCGGCAGCGCCGCCACCCTCCCAGCCCTGCCGCCGCCGGGAGCACCCTTGGGCCCCTCGGGGTGTCTGGCAAGGGGAGCTTGACACCTGGAGGACGGTGGTTTCCCCTCAGCAGCCCCCCGCCGTCCTCACAGGTGCCTGGTGCTTCCCAGGGTGTTGGGTCTCCCTGTATCTCTCAGCACAGGGCTCTGTCCGGGTCCCTTCTGGGTCACACCCTGCTCCCAGGAGGAGGAGGAGCTGGAGGAGGAGGCTGCAGACCCAGGCCGGGGTCCCGTAGCAGCCAGCGTGGGGGTTGGACCCCAGGCCCGGTGCCCCGTGCCGCCTCGGCCTCCCCAGGCTGTGCCCTGGGCCACATGGGGCTCTGAGCCAGAGGTGCGGAGTTGGCTTGCGACCCTGGGCACTTCTGGACCTGGTCACAGCAGCCCGGGGCTTCCGGCAGGGTAGGGCAGGCTGGGCCTTTGTGGGAGCCACAGGCCCCCTGCTCGGGTCCACCCCGGATGTGTCCCAGGCACATGTGTCAGGCCAGGCCTCCAGGCGGTGCCGTCGGGATCAGCGCTGTCACTCTGGAGGAAGGAGCTGGGGGGCTCATACTGCCTCTTCCACTTCCACTTTGCTTCGAGAGGTGGGGTGCAGCCCAGTGTGGAGGTGCACTCCCGTCGTCCCAGCATGCAGGAGGCTGAGGCAGGAGAATTGCCTCAAGTTTGAGGCCGCCCTGGGCTCCATAGTTCCAAGCCAGCCTGAACTGCATAGTGAGACCTTGTCTCTGGGGGAAAGAACGAGGAGCTGGGCCTGGTGGCGCAACACCTTTAATCCCAGCACTCAGGAGGCTGAGGTAGGCGGAGCATTGTGAGTTCGAGGCCAGCTTGGGCTACAGCGCGAGCGCAAGGCCAGCCTGAGCTACACAGTGTGACCCTGCCTCAAAAAACCAGGGCTGGGAGTTTGGCTCAGTGGCTTAAGTGCCTGTCTAGCAGGTATGAGGTTGTGAGTTCGATCCCTGGTGCCACAAAAAAAAAAAAAAAAAAAAGGTACAGCAGTGAGCCCTGCCTCCCCTCGGGGCCGATGGTCTCGTGGGCTCCCAGCCAGTGGCCGCCCTGGGCCATGGGGCTGCAGGCGGGGCCGGGGCCCTGGAGCATCTAACTGCCCGGGGCTTTGGTGTCCGTGGTACAAGTCTCCGGCAGAAGGGGCCACTGGCCCTGGGCTGGGCTCCAAAGAACAGGGCAGCGGGGAGCGGGGTGAGCCGGACCCTGCTCGAGGCAGGAGGGGCTGGGGGACCCCCGTCCAGGGCCGCGGGGACATTTGCAGCCAGTCACACCCCCCTTTGCTCTCTTGCTTTGGGGCCTCCCCCCCTTCCTCCTGAGCAGTGTCCACCAGACAGGTGCTGGCAGCCAGATGCAGCCCGGGCAGTGGCGCCCACGAAGCTGCCCCCATGGCTTCTTTGTGGTACCTGGAGTCGAACTCAGAACCTTGCACTTGCAAGGCAGGCGCTGTGCCACTGAGCTGCATCCTAGACCTTTTTTCTCTTTTCTTTTTTATTTATTTATTTATTTATTTATTTATTTATTTTTGAGACAAGGTCTTACTACATAGTTCGGACTAGGCCTGAACTCAGCGTGTGACCCAGAGTGGCCTTGGATTCAGGGAAGTCCTCCTGCCTCAGCCTCCCAGGTGCTGGGATGACAGGTGTGCCTCACCTCGCCCGGCTCCTGTGTGTCTTTCGGGGAGTTTCCCCACATTCTGTGTGCGGTCCTCTCCGCCGTCTCCTTCTCTTCCCTGACCCGCTTCGGCCCTCGGAGCCTGGGTTCTCCCTGATTCTCTCTGTGAGCCGCTTCCTGTGGACTTCGCTCTCCCTCTCAACCCAGCTCACCCTCTTTCCGTTTTACTTGTCTTTTGTTACTTGGGTGCTCTGGGGTTTACCACTTGCCCCTCACCCCAGCTCCTGCCCATCCTGGCGCCCCCCACGCGTCCGCCTTGCCCGTCTCGTCCTGGGTTGGCACCAGGGCCCAGGTACTCTGTGCCTCCGTGAATAGTTAGACCAAGGGCAAATATATTTGGGGGCTGAGGGGAGGGTGATACCCAGCCCTGGGAAGCTGGGGACACTATTAATAGCCTGAAGAGCAGCTGGGGGTAGGGGCGGATGTCTGGCCGGCCTGGCCTGGCCTGGATGGCTCGAAGGTCCAGAAAGGGCAGCGCTGGAAATAGAGAGCAGCGGGGAGGGGGCAGCCCCGTGCGCCCCCACTGGGGACCCTTCTGCAGGCCCCTGGCTTTCCCGCCGCCGCCGGTTTCTCCCCATCAGGTCGGAGCGGGCACCGAGGCCTCGAAGGCGGGCACCGCCTGTCCACACCTCACCCCCGGCCTGCTCCCGGCCGCAGGCCTCTAGGCAGAGTGAGCTCTGGCCGCTGGCTGGGTGCTGGCATAGCCGGCCCTGCCGGGAGGGGCACCCCAGGGCCAGCACCCGTCCTTCCACTGCCCTCAGCCCTCTGTCCCTGGGCTGGGTGGGGCTGGGGGGGCCCCAGAATCCGGTGGGGAGACAGGCGCTGAGCCCCGTCATTCACTCCTGTTGGCCTGTCTGTCCCAGCGCGGGGACCCACCCTGCCGCCCTGACACGGGACGCACCTGTGCCCGGGTCACCACCCCGGCTCTGCCTGTGTGCAGGGGGCCCCTCCGCGCCCCACCGCGGCCTCTGGGGCGAGAACTACGCTGACCGGGTCCCAGGGAGCCAAGCGCCTCCCGGCCGGCCGCAGCCCCTCCCCAGGCGGCCTCCCTTCTCTCTGCGTCTCTTCCGCCCTCTCTGCCCCGACCGAGTCCCGGATGGTGCGGCCAGGGGCCAAGCCCGGTGTGGGGCACTCCGGGCCAGTGCTGGCCCTTTTCTGTCGGTTGCCGCTGGGGCCTGGCGTGGCGTCGTGGCCAAGGGGCAGGCACCCTGCTGGCGCCCCGCTGGGCCCTGATGCCGCCTCCCTCCCTGCCGTGCCAGGCCTCGGAACGAGCCTTCCCCACCTCGAGGTGACTGATGAAGCCTCCAGGCGACACGGTGCCCACAGGAGCCAGGCCTGGCCCCTCCCAGGGTGCCCTGCACGGCACTGGGGTGACTCAGTTTCTCCCCTTCCTGTCGCTGTCCCCTCCACTAGGTCCTCTCCACCCGCCCCGAGCAGGGGACCCCAGCCACGGCTGAGCCCCTCCAGCCCTACGCGGAGCAGAGTGGGGCGGTAGAGGGGTGGCAGGTCTCAGGGCTCAGGTCCTGGGCAGGTGCTGCTTCTGGACAGCCTTGGGGTGGCAGAGGCGGGGCCCCCTCCGGGCAGCCTCAAGAGCCCTGAGTGGGGCTTCGGGGTACAGGAGGAGGACGGGGCTCCAGGGGCGCCCGCTGCCCAGCCCCACCTCGCTCTGCCCTCTGGCTGGCCCAAGTTCTCAGGGACTTCCTGGGTCCTCCAGGTCCCTCGCTGACCCGCCCCGGCCCCGCCCGCCCGCAGCCCTCCTCGGGGTGTCTCCTGCGCTCCGATTGGGTTTCAGGAGGCACAATGGTGACATTCTCCTGCTCCCGCGGCTACAGGCCGGGCCTCTGGCTGCCCTTGAGATTGGGTTTCCCGTGCCCTGGTGGGTAGAGGGGGTGTTGTGCTGGGGTGGCAGGGCGGGCCCGGGGCTGTGCTCCCTGCCCTTCCCGACATCGAGGGACCCCCCAAGTCGGCCCAGGTGTGGGTGCAGCCAGGCTGAACCCGTGCCCCACCGTGGTCCCTGCGGCACGCGCCAGGCGAAGTCCCCAGGCCCTGGCCCCCGCATGCCTCCCAGCCAGCCTGGGTCCCCTGCACAAGCACCCGCTCACATGCGCATGCAGACGGGGAGGTCGTGCCCTGTCCAGTGGAGGGGGAGGTGGCGGAGCCATGGGCAACTTTGTGGCCGCTCGAGGCAGGGAGTGTTCATCCGGCCGTCACCAGCCACTGCTGGGCTGGCCTGGCGCGGGCGCTGCTGGCCGTCTGTGGGCCTGCGCCTAAGTGGATGGAACCCAGACCCCGATCCCAGCTCAGGCCACGCTGCCCGGTCCGGGTTCATCACACACACGTGCACAGACACACGTGTATGTGTACACACACCCACTCGGAGCCCTGGTTGGGTGGCAGCAGGGAGGCGGCGCGGGGCGGGCAGTGGCTTCTGGGTGAGTAGCGCCAGGGCGAGCGCAGCCTCTCCAGGCGGGGACCCAGGTGTCCCCGTCCGGGCCCAGGACATCTGTCGGGCTCGGGGCCCGGGCCGGCCATGTCCTGCGGTCCCGAGCACATGGCTGGGGGAGGCTGTGTCCCTGTGGCCTCCCCACTGCAGGAAGCCCTAGGGAGAGTGAGGGCGGCCAGGGGAGCGGGGGCGGCCCTGCCCGGGGTACGGCCAGGCTGCCCAGGGCGAGAGATGAGGAGCCAGCACCTGCCCGCTCTGTCCCGCACGGCCGCCGGCCCACAGGCCACCAGCTGGCGCACTGTCCCGGCGAGGGAGCAGACAGGCGGGGGCTGCCCTGGCCAGGGCCGAGGAGGGCAGGGGCGGCCAGGCCAGTGGGCCAGGCCTCCACCTCCCGCCCCCGCTGCCGGCCGGGTCTCGCTGGCTGTTGGCAGTGGGCAGCGCGGGGCTGCGAGCGGCAGATAAAGTGCCCGGGCGCCGCGCTTTCCCCGCTAACCGTGGATTTGTGTGTTTGTTCAGCTGGTGGCTCTGATAAGCTCCGCTCTGCCAGATAAAAGCCAGCCGCCCCGGGCGGCCCGGGAGGTGTCACCGGTCTCCTCCGCTTTGTCCAGCGTCCCCACTCGTGCCGTCACCCATCACCCGGGGAGCCCGACAAGGAGGCCCGCGGCGTGGCGCCCTGGGTGTCCCTGGCTGGCCCGCACCCAGGGCTGGGCAGTGCGTGTGTCCCTCCCGTCCACCCGGGGCCGGCCCCAAGTGGCTAGGCTGGGTGCGGAGTCCCAGTGGGCAGGGACCCACACTTGCTAGGCTGACGGCCCGGCCAGCGGCGGCAAGGTGGTGTCCCCTGGCATGGGCTGTGACTCGGCCGGTCGGTGGGTCTGGCCAGCTATCCGACCGCAGCGCCGGCCCAGCAGCCTCCCGCGGCCCTGCCTTTGGCCCGAGGCGGGCGTAAGATGGCTGCCAAGGGCTAAGATGGCTGCCAGCGGGCCTGGCCTGGGGTGTCACGCCCAGGAGCCCACGGTGGTAACGGCGGCGTCCTTCCGGGCCCCGGTGGGTGTGGAAGGCGCTCCTGCCCGTTGTCGGGGTCCCTCTTGGTTCTGTCCCCCGGGCTGTGTGCCAGGCCTTCTGCAGGGGTGGGCAGCCCCCAGGTGCACCCAGCAGGCCAGACGGGGAGCAGCCCCCAGGGGTCAGGGGCCCGGGTTGTACCCCCACCGGGGTGGGCTGTGCGAGGGGCTGACGGCGTGGAGCTGGGCCGCAGCCGGGCGTCCACACCTGCGTGAGGGCCCCGCCCCAGCCTGGCAGCCGGGAGCCGAGGAGCAGGAGCAGCGGGCGGGGAGATGCAGCCGGGACCCTTCCCGCCGGAGGACTGGGGGTGCGGAGCCGCAGGCTCCCCTCGGCTGCCTTTGTCTCCAGCCCATTTTCTCGGCTCCTTACCAGACCTGTTGTTTTTCCTGGAATTAACCGCTGGAAGGGGGTGAAGGATGAGGGCCTGGGCCCCAACCTTCACCCTTCTGCCCGGTGTAGCGGGGTGGGGGCCAGGGCTCGGCCAGGCCACGGCAGGGCCTTGGCACTTAGTGTGGCTGGCGTGGGTGGGACGCTGTGGTGCCCACCAGGCCGCTTATCCTTCCGGGGTGGGGGCTGTGGGGTTCGCCCGAGCCGGGCGCTGGCCCACACCAAGGCGTGGTGCCCGGATGCCACCTCCCACCCCGCCCCCGCTGGCTGTCGTGCCTGGGCAGGCCTCCTGGAGGTCCCCATGGTGCCCCTGGCACAGAGCTCGGGGGGGCCTGGGGTGGAGTGGCGGGCTCTCCCGAGCTTGGCGAAATAGTCACACACACGTGTGCACACACACACGCACACACACGTGTGCGCACACACTCGCACACACATGGACACACGCACATGCACACACCTCCCTGCCCCCACCTTCCCGAACTCCCACCGCACAATGGGCTCTTGTCTGGGCTCCTCCGAGCAGCTGTGGTCCCGGGGCAGAGACAGCCCAGACAGGCTGGCACAGGGCGGCCCCAGGCGCACCCCCTCCGGTTGCCAGACACTGCCTGCTGGCAGATAGGTGAGGCAGGGCCCGTGGCGTGGCTCTGAGCGCGCTGGGGACAGGGCTGTCCTCTGGGGGTTTGAGCTGGTGGGGGCCCTTGGGTCCACCCAGCTGCAGACAGGACAGCGCGGCGCTGGGCTCTCTCCCGAGCACCTCCCCGCCTCTGCCTCTCGGGGGACCTTGGGGGGACACGGTGTCTGGAAGCGCGTGGGCGGTCACGGCTGGGGTGCCGCTGGCCCTGGCGGGTGGAGACCGGGACCCCGGCAGCCGCCCCGCAGTGCACAGGGCAGAGGCGGAACGCCGCCCGCCTTCCCGCACAGGGCGGGGGGCGGTGCGGGGCCGGCCTGAGCCACGCTTTGCTCCTGACCGCGTCCTGTTTTGTTTCTGCAGAATCCGGACAATCAGATAGTTCAAACCAGCAAGGAGATGCGGACATCAAACCACTGCCCAACGGTCAGTGTCCCCCGGGGCGGAGCGGGGCAGAGCTGGGGCGCAGCCGCAGGTGGCCCGAGCCAGCCGCTCACCGCCCTCTCCCCTCCCCCAGGGCACCTCAGCTTCCAGGACTGTTTTGTGACTTCCGGGGTCTGGAACGTGACGGAGCTGGTGAGAGTGTCGCAGAGTGAGTCCTCCCCTGGGCCGGGCTGGGCCGAGGCCTTCCTGGGCGCAGGGACCGGCCCCTGGGACCCCGGGGCCGTCCGCCCCGCCCGGCCTCATCGGCCTCTCTTTCTCCCAGCCCCCGTTGCCACAGCGTCGGGGCCCAACTTCTCCCTGGCGGACCTGGAGAGCCCCAGCTACTACAACATAAACCAGGTGACCCTGGGGCGGCGCTCCATCACCTCCCCCCCTTCCACCAGGTGAGCCCGCGCCGGCCTGCTGCCCGCCGTCGTGCAGCGCGTGACCCTGGGGAGGCCATGGTGGGGACCCCGGGAGTGTTTGAAGCAGCACTGCGGGGCATGGGTATTCTGGAAAGTTCCTCCAGCAGCAGCAGCAGCTGTGCCGTGATGGTGAGAAGGGTCGGGAGCTGGACACAGCTAGGCCTGTACAGAGGGTTGGGCCCTGGCCTTTTGAGAATGGAGAGATTTTCTTCATTGTGAGGTTTTTTGGCATTCATTTTGGTTTTTTATTTATTATGTTTGGTTTTTTGAGACAGGGTCTTACTATATAGCCCAGGCTGGCTTTGAACTCACAGTAATCCTCCTGCCTCAGCCTCCTGAATGCTGGGGTTAGAGGTGTGTGCCACCATGCCCGGCTTTTTTTTTTTTTTTTTTTTGTCATTTTGAGATACAGTTTCACAGTGCATTTCAGGCTGACCTTGAGTTCACTTTGTAGCACAGGCTGGCCTCAGACTCTCAACGATCTTCCTGCCTCAGTCTTCCTTTTGGTTTTTTAAAGTCTCACATTAAAATGTTCTCTTTTGCTTTCTTACCATAGTGAAGCCAGGGTCTTGTGAATGCTAGGCAACACACTAACCCTGAGCTATATCCCAGACTCATTTTTATTTTCAGACAGAGTTGCTAAATCACCCAGACTGTCCTTGAATTTGTGATCCTCCTGCCTCAGCCTCCTGAATAGCTGGGCTCACAGGCCTGCACCTCCACGCCTGCCCCTCCCTCTTGACCACTGAGTTTTGTGGCTGACAGACTTTAGTGGGTGAGGCTGAGGAAGCCGAGGGGTTACCCACTTCCGGCAGCCCCTCTGCGGCCCTGAGTAGGAGCAGACGGCAGGCCGAGCGCCGCAGGGCCCCTCCTGCTCCCGCGGAGGGCGGTCCGCGTCTGACCTCCCCTCCCTCCCCAGCACCACCAAGCGCCCCAAGTCCATCGATGACAGTGAGATGGAGAGCCCCGTCGATGACGTGTTCTACCCCGGCACGGGCCGCTCCCCAGCGGCTGGCAGCAGCCAGTCCAGCGGGTGGCCCAACGACGTGGACGCAGGTACGCGCCCCCAGGCAAAGGAGGGGAAGGGGCACGGCCCTGGGGTCCCGGCTGCAGCATCTGCGGCCTCGCCGTGCTCTGTGTGGGGACAGCGCTCTGCTCCGTCAGGTGCGCCGCCCGAGAATGCCCCTGCCGCGCCCTCCGGCCTGGTAGGGCTCCGGGAGCAGGGGGTGCCGGCTGCGGGGAACCTCGGCCCGGGGAGGCGCACAGCAGGGGCTCGCACGGGCAGAGGCCTGAAACCCAGAGGAGGCCCCAGGCCTTCAGGTGCTCCGGGCAGACTGCTGCCCGAGGAGACGGGCGCCCAGGGAGCCCTGCAGAGGAGGGTGTGTGTGTCCGAGTGCGCATGTTTGTGTGCACGGGTGTGTGTGTGCGCGCGTGTGCATGTGCGTGTGCGGGCAGCTCCCTGCGCGGAGGCCTGGGGACGCAGGACAGGCCCCGCCTGTGTGCTCGGCCTTGGGCCTGGGGCATGGAGCTGCCGTGTGGGGAGCGCAGGCCGCAGCCCCGTCCGAGGGCGCCGCGGCCCTGCGTGGGAGGCGGGGGCTCAGGGTTGCAGCCACTGAGATGGCTCGGAGGGAAGGACCCTGCCTGAGCCTCGGCGGGCGGTGGAGAGGGCCTGGCGGTGCCTGGCCAGGCGCGCCCTCCCGTACGGGCTGCGGGGTGTTGCCGGCTCCTGCGGGAGGCCTGGGCCGCCCCACCAGACGCCGCCTGCCTTCCGAGCTCCTGTCCTCAGCTGTCTGCTCCGGTGCCTGTGCTTCTGCCTCCCCGCATCCCCCGCGCTCGGCGCCCTCCCGCCCCGCCCCCACCTCGCCTCGCTCCCTGACAAATCGCCAATTAAGCGGCCCAGCTGCAGGACCGGGAACAGCTGGAGAGGCGCTGTGCGCAGCTGGTGGCCCCCCCCACCGTGCCAGCTATCAGGTGGCACGCAGCTGCCGCCAGATAACACCTCTGCTGGCTCTGCGTCCTCTCCCTGCAGCCCCGCCAGCGCCCACCCGAGCTCCCTGTGCGTGGGGTGTGGGGCGTGGGGCGTGGGGCAGCGGCTTCGGAGGTGGGCCTCACTCCTCGCCCCTCCCAGCCAGGGCACGGCTTCGGGGCTCCCCGGGGGACTCTGCCACCGGTGTCTTTTGGACGCGGTGCCCACTGGGCAGCGTTGCCGGTGGCTGGCAGCCCCAAGCCCGAGGCAGAGCTTAAGTGCGGCCTTTGCTCTGCCCACCTCCTTCCGACGCCGGGGTCGGAGCGGAGCCCAGCCTGGCGTCCCCAGCCAGGGAAGCTCTCGATGGTGCTGGGCCAGGGCCCACCCGGCCCTGCAGCCCGGCCCTGCTGTGCTGTTGGATGTGGGCCCCTCCCCAGGGGCTGTGTGTCCCCAGAGGGGTGCTGGTTCCTTCCCGCCGGCTGCCGCCTTAGCACTGGGCCCTGTGCCCCGCCACACCCGGCTCACACTGGCTTCCCCGGCTGCTCCTCATCCTCCTGCAGCACTGGCCCCGCATCCCCGCTGCCTCCTCACTGCCCGCAGGGCGGGAAGGGCCTTCGCTCGCCCGCGCCCACACCCAGGGGCTCAGGGTCCTGCGCTCCTCTCGCCTGCATGAGGCCCGCAAGGCTCCGAGCTAAGGCCCAGGGGCCGCCACGTAGCGGGGAGCAGGCGCAGAGGCTCTGGGCACAGAAGGACAGCTGCCGGCCTCCCGCCCGCCCCCGGCCTGCCTAAACCCCCCGTGTTGCTGCTTCCTCCCCCCAGGCCCGGCTTCTCTAAAGAAGTCAGGAAAGCTGGACTTCTGCAGTGCCCTCTCCTCGCAGGGCAGCTCCCCGCGCATGGCTTTCACGCACCACCCGCTGCCTGTGCTGGCTGGAGTCAGACCAGGTGAGAACCGGCCGGGCGCCGCCCAGGAGCGCAGCCGGCCGCGCGGCCCCTGCTGCCGGGCGCCCCCGTGTGTGCCTGCGTGCGTGCGTGTGCGTGCGTGCGCGTGTGCCGGCCCCGCCCCTGCAGGCTGGCCCCTGGGTGGGGGAAGCCTCCGCCCGCGTCCGGCTGGCCCGCCGCCCGGCCGAGCCCTGCAGGGCCGCTGTGTCCCGCGCAGGTCCCCGGGCTTCCCTGTCCTCCCGTGGACCTGGTGGCTCAGCTGCCCCCCGGGAACCAGGGCGCGGCCTGGAGGGCACCCGGGCTTCCCCGCCCACTCCTCGGCAGGCCGGGCAGTGCTGGGGCCTGAGGACCCAGGGCAGGGAGCTTGGCCTCCGGGGCCTCCCTCCCAGGCCTGTGGGAGTGGGGAGCCGGGCGTGGCGCTGCCGGGAGGGTGGGGGAGCCGGCCGCGCTGCTTCGGCTCAGTTTTATGAACTGCAGAGAGCGCCAAGTTTCCTCGGCCCCTAATGAGAGCGAGCGCTGATTGGAAACAGGCGAGGGAGGCTGGGGAAGGGCTGAGGCCCGGGCCGGGCGGAACCGCGTGAAGGTGTGTGCGGGGTGGAGGAGCCTGGCTCCGCCGGGCGGAAGTGAGTGTGCGCAGGGCACGCGCCGTCCTCCCCGGATCTGGGCAGGGCAGGGGTGAGGTGCTCACCTTGGACCGGGGCGTCAGGGCGCCAGAAACTCGGAGCAAGATTCGTCGTGTTTCATTCTTTCTCTCTCTTTTTTTTTATTTTCTTTTATTTTGATGCTGGGGTTTGAACCAGAGCCTCACTCGTGCTAAGTAAATGCTCCATCACTGAGCTGATAAATCCTATTTTAATGTGCTGTTTCACGCATCAAAACCATTAGAAGCTGGGCATGGTGGCACACGCCTGTCATCTTAGCACTCGGGAGGCTGAGGCAGGAGGATTGTTGCAAGTTTGAGACCAGCCTGGACTACAAAGTGAGCTCAAGGCCAGCCTGAACTGCATAGTGAGACCCTGTCTCAAAAAGACAGAAAAAAAACCCTATTGCTGGGTGCCGTGGAACACACATGTAATCCCACCACTCTGGAGGCTGAGGCAGGAGGATTGCTACAAGTTTGAGGCCAGCCTGGGCTACAAAGCAAGACCCTGCTTCAAAACACAAAAAAGAAAAAGAAAATCAAAACCATTGCAAAAAAAAAAAAAATGAGCGAATAACACTTTAAACAATGTTATACAAGGACGGAGTCCAGCTGTGCACTTGCGGGACCACCTTCCCTTCCTCTCCCGCCAGCCGCTACTCTGCACCGGCCCTGGTCACACTTCATCTGTAAGAACAAGGGCCCAGCCAGGTGTGGTGGCACTTGCCTGTATCCCAGCACTCAGGAGACCGAGGCAGGAGGGTCGCTGTGGATTCAAGGCCAGCCTGGGCTACATAGTGAGTGAGTTCAAGGCCGTCCAAAACTACACAGTGAGACCCTGACTCAGAAAACCCCAATAAAACAAAAACAGAAGTGACTGCTAGATATAGTGGCACACCCCTTTAACTCAGGCTATTCGGGAGGCTGAGGCAGGAGGATTGCTTGAGTGCAGGAGTTCAAGCCCAGTCCCGGCAATTTAGTGAGACTGTGTCCCAGAATGAAAGTTTGGAAAGGGGTGAGATGTGGCTCAGTGGCAGAACGCTTGCCCAGTGTGTGGGCGACCGAACGTTCTGTCCCCCAGCTGCGGAGAGGTGGCTGGCCCTGAAGTCCTACTGCAAATTTGATGATCTTATCTGTTTATTTATTTATTTGTGTATTTATTTGTCTTTTTGAGACAGGGTCTCACTATGCTGTTCAGGCCGGCCTTGAGCTCACTTTGTAGCCCAGGCTGGTCTTGAACTCACAACGATCCTCCTGCCTCAGCCTCCCGAGTGCTGGGATGACAGGTGTGTGCCACCTCGCCTGGCTTGGTTGTCTGTTTTAAAGGCTGCATTGAAGCCGGGCGTGGTGGCGCCGCCTTTAATACCAGCACTTGGGAGGCTGAGGTAGGCAGAGCGTTGTGAGTTCGAGGCCGGCTTGGGCTATAAGGCGAGCGCAAGGCCGGCCTGAGCTACATAGTGCGACCCTGCCTCAAAAAACCAGGACTGGGAGCTTGGCTCAGTGCCTTAAGCGCCAGCCCTGGCAGGCGCGAGGTTGAGTTCAATCCCCGGTGCCGCAAAAAAAAATAAAATAAAAAAAATAAAGGCTGCATTGAAACTCTCCAGCTCTCCCTGAGCGGGGTCTCCCCTGACCCTCAGTGCCCCTCCCGGGACCCTCGGCCCCGCCCTGATCCCCGCTCTCCCCACCCGCCCCCTCGCACAGGGAGCCCTCGGGCCACGGCCTCCGCCCTGCACTTCCCGTCCACGTCCATTATCCAGCAGTCCAGCCCGTACTTCACACACCCGACCATCCGCTACCACCACCACCACGGCCAGGACTCGCTGAAGGAGTTCGTGCAGTTCGTGTGCTCCGATGGCTCGGGCCAGGCCGCTGGACAGGTGAGTGTGGGGGCCGTGGAGCCCCCCGGCCATCTTCTCCATATCCGCTGTCTGTCCGTCCGTCTCAGGACTCACGGGGAGCAGCAGGGGCCGGTAGCACTGCACAGCTCCGCGGCTCCGGGCCCAGAGCGAGGACTCTGGGCCAGGGTGGGTCCGGCACAGCTTCAGTCCCCCAGCAGCTGCCAACGCGGGACCTGGCCTGCACCCTGACACCCCACTCAGACCTCGTGGGCGCAGCACTTGGCGGACTTAGACCTGGGTCTGCCGTCCTGTCCGTCCTCTATGGTGCGAGGCTGTCTGGGTGCTGCGGGTGGGGGCGGTGCCCCTGCCCTCCGCCCAGTGGGTGGCAGGCATGCCCGGCCACGGGTGTCAGTGTGTCCGGGCCAAGGCCACACCGGCGGCAGCTCTGCTGTCTCTCGGGGGCCTCTGCCAGCTCCTGACACAGGACCCCTGGGACTCGGGGCTGCAGCCAAGGGCCCACTCTCCCAGGCGCAGGCGGCAGGCGCTCTTGGGCAGACACGCCGGGCACAGCGGGTAGTCGTGTGGCCGTGGCCGTGTGCAGGCTGGGGGCGCCCCAGGGTCGGGGCAGCAGCGGCGCACAGGGACCCCCTACCGTGCCACCGTGCGCCTCGTGGAGGGCCGTGTACCGCCTCCGCCTGCGGTGACCGCCTTCCGCCCTGCAGCTCCTCGGTGCCCCGGGCCAGTGCCTTGCTCTGTGGCAGCTCGGCGTGTCGGGCAGGGGTGGCACAGCAGACCGGCCCCAGGGGCTGCTCCACTTTCTACAGAGGCATAGCAGTGTGTCCGGGGAGCCACGGGCCGGGCCCAAGGACCAGTTTGCCCGGGAGCCCTGGGCGGGTCCCAGCCCTCCTCCGCGTGACCAGCGAGCCAGTGTGCGGACTGGGCCTCTCCGCAGGCTCTGCAGAGGGGCAGCCGTGGGCCCCGTCGCCCTGGGGGACGCTGCAGACAGGGACACGGGACTCCTCTGTGCCGTCACCTGGAGGGCAGCGTCCCAGGCTGGAGACGGCTCGCCGCAGGGGTGAGGGCGGGGGGCCTGGTGGGTGCCGGTGGTGGAGGCTCTCAGGCCGAGGCCTGGCCACGCTGGTGCCGCCGCTGGTGGTGACCTGGGGCCGCAGGGAGGCCCCTTCCCGACTTCCTGGGGATCTGGAGACCCAGGCAGCTTTGAGGGAAGACGCATGGGTAGTGACGGGCTCCCGGCATCCTGCGGGGGTTCTCAAACACCCCGTTGCTGTCGGCACAGGCCAAGGCCAGGCGGGCTCCACTGGGAGGGGCACGAGGGGCCAAGAGGGGCCGCTGCCTCGACCGCTGCAGCACATCGAGCGGGCAGAAGGCCTCGGGGACCGGGGGCCCCTGACGCAGGGCAGGGCGCAGGGTGGCGGGAGGCCCGGCCTCGCCCCAGGCGCCGAGAGGCCAGGCGCTCTGCCCGCGGGACGGAGCGGAGCCGGAGCCGCCCGCAGGACCGGCTTGTGGGGGAACTGAGCTCAGAGCCCGAGGTCCCTCACACCTCTGTGTGCTGGCCCACCTGGCGAGGGCGACCTCTAGGAGCAGCGCGCAGCGACCACTCCGGGCGCTGGGGGAGGGGCTCCTCCGGGCAGGAGGCCTGAGCTCGCGCGGCCTCCCCCGGGGAGACAGACGGGTGCGGCCCCGGGGAAGGGTGAGGAGGGGGCCAGGCTGGCCGGAGGCTGGAGCCCGGCTCTCTGACCCCGACACCACGGCCTGCACCGCTGGCCCTTTCCAGAATGACCCCGAGCACAGGTCTCCGGCCCGGGACCTAGGCGGGGCCTTTGTCAGAGACCCAGCCTGTTGGGCGTGGGCGCCGGGCCCACGGACAGAGGACAGCAGGCAGGAGGCCGGGTGCGAGAGGATGGGGCCCACGGTCAGCTGCGGGTCTCGGGCCTGGACTGAAGCGGGGCAGGCCGGGCGAGACCGAGTGCTCCGAGGGCCGGAGCGTGGAGTGGGCGGGTGGTGGGAGACCCCACCGGGCGCCACGCAGGGCGCGACTGGCACTTAGGAAGCAGGGGCCTGCGCTGGCGGGTGTGGCTGTGAATTCCAGCGGCCAGCGTGGTCGGTGACTGCAGAGAGCCCGTCCCGGGAAACGGGTAGATGGGCCTCTCGGGAGCAGCGAGCCGGGCTTCCAGGGTGGCGGGCTCCGCCTTCGGGTTGCTGACCCTGGACCCAAGGCCGCCCTGTGTGCACTCTGTGTGCGCCCCGAGGTGCTCCTCTAGCCTCCGCCCAGTCGTGCCCAGGCCACCCCAGGCTGTCTGGTGTGGGCGCCGTCACCCCGTGAGGACGGCTGCCTGGGGTTGGCTGGGGGCGAGGGGCCCGCTGTGTGTGAGCTCGCCGTCATGGCGGTGGACAGGCGTGTGGCCACAGTGCGGGTCACGCGCAGGGACAGAGTGGGTCTGGCTGGGGAGACCCTCGGCGTGCAGAGGGGGGCTCGTCTTGTGCCCCACAGCCCCGGAGGGCAGCGCCGTGCCCCGCGGGAGAGGAGAGGGCAGGGAACCCGGGCGCACGGGGGCCCCAGGGCACTGCTCCAGGGCCGGGGCGTGAGAGGCGAGGGGGGCCGTGTACCTGTGTTCCCCGCGGCTGCGGGCCAGCGTGAGCGCCCGGGAGAAGGCACGGGTCCTGCAGCCCAGGGTCCTGGCCTCGGAGGGCGCCGTCCGGGGGAGGCAGCGCGCTCGAAGGACCCAGAGAAGCTGGAGCCTCGGCAGTGGTCTTCCTCAGCGCCCCGCCGTCCACAGGCACGGAGCACGCGAGGCCCAGGCCGAGGCCCAGTCCCAGGCGCACGCGCGGCAAAGTGCCGTCTGCCTTCACCCCGACACGTTTCCCTCAAGACGACGCCATCACTGCCAGACACCCCCTCCTTCCCCCCACCTCCAGAGAGGACCCTCCACGAGGCAGGGAGCCGGAGTCAGAGACAGGGCAGGACCCCAGACGCCTCGCGGCCGCGCCGCCTGCCCCCAGCGGCCTCCCGCACCGCGCCCGGCAGGGCCAGCGGCGGGCGCGCAGGGAGCGCGGGTCTGTGTGTGATGTGCCTTCACGCGTCACTCTATTTATGTTGTTCGCAGCCCAACGGTAGCAGCCAGGGCAAAGTCCCGGGGTCCTTTTTGCTACCACCGCCGCCTCCAGTGGCCCGGCCAGTGCCCCTTCCTATGCCTGATTCCAAATCCACCAGCTGTGCCCCAGACGGCGCCGCCTTGACTCCTCCGTCGCCTTGTAAGTGGACGATGACACCAGGACCGCAGCGCCCGGCACCCCGGCCCACGCACACCTGCTCCGCTGCGCCAGCCGGGCAGCGCCCGGCCGGACGGACAGACGGACGGCAGCAGAGCTGGCCCCCGGGCCTCCGTCGCGCCAGCCAGCACCCCACGAGCCTCCTGCCCACTGCTCGCAGCCGGGCCCCATGGCCCAGCCCCCCTGGGGGGCGGGAGGGAGAGCAGAGCGGGCGCTGGGCCAGGGCGCTGGCGCGGGCGGGGGGCGGGCGGCGCAGCCATGCCATCTCCATGCCTGATTGCTGTTTTTATTTTTCCGTTTTTTTTTCTTTTTTTGGTTTTGTTTTTCAATTTTTTGTTGTTTTGTTGTTCCCCACACACACACCCCTCTGAATTGAATGTGACCGCAAGGCGACGCCACCAGCACCCCCTTTTTTGCCTGGCCCCTCACCTCCACTCTGGCCCCGGCCGGCCGCGTGGCTGGGTGCTCCGTCCCCCTTCGCCCTGCCCCACCCGCCCTCCCAGCTCCTTGCCCCGTGGCTGCTGCAGGGACCCGTCCGCTCCCCGTCTCTCTCCTCTCTAACACTGGTGACGTCTTCTGTCACAGGGAAGGAGCCCCAGCTAGACCCGGCGTGGAGGGCAGGACAGGAGCGCGGAGGCCGCTGGGCAGCACAGTCGTGGGGCGGGCGGGCCGGGCGCGGTGGGCGGGCGGCGGGCGGGTGGGCGGTCATGTTCCCGCCGCCGCGTGCGCGCTGCCGCCTCTCCTCTCTCCTCGCGGTTTGAGTTCTTCCTCCCCCTCATGCCATCTCCTCATCCGCATCCACCATCAGACGCGGGCCATGGGCATGGTCATCGGAGGCGGGTGCGATGGGGCGGGCGCTGCCCCAGAGCAGGGACTGCTCGGGGAGCTCGGGCGCCGGGCGGGGCCACTGCGGCGGGGTGAAGGCCCGTGATGCAGGCCCCCCGGCCTCTCCCTGCTGGAGCTCGGCTCCGGGCTGTCCGGTTCCTCGCCTCTCGGGCCACAGGACAGCGTCCCCAGGCCACTGAGCTAGGTGGCCCTGCTGGGCATCAGCCTCCTCCTCGGTCACCAAGGCCCGTCTCAGATGCCGGCCCAGCCTGGGGGTCGGGACCGTGGCTCGCACTCAGCCCTGCTGCCCAGGCCCCACCCACAGCGCGCGCCGAGTCCGCTCTGATCCCTGGAGCCCCCAGCTGGCCCCTGGGGTCCCCTGGGCGGTCCGTGGTGCAGCATGCCCCCCAACGATCCCGCAGAGGGCACTCGGGCCGCGGGTCACCACCGGTGCTGTCAGGCCGTCCACCGGGGACAGGGCCGGGCCCCAGGGCCCTCAGCCAGCATCCGGGGCTGTGTGCTCGCCCTGGGCCGTGAGCGAGGCCGCCTGATCGGGCCGGGAGTGCCGGGAGGGGCAGCGTGGGCTCCAGGGCGTGAACACCGTGGTGCCCACCTGACCTCCAGCCGCACCCCGCAGCTGGCAGCGCTGCCCGCCCGACTCGCCCTGCCTCAGCCACCCCATCTCCAAGGGCAGTGGCCGGGGGGCCCCCAGGCCTGACGGGGGTCTCTCCTCTCTCCCCTGCTCCCACAGCATTCTCAACGACAGGCGCCCCCTCTGCCAACCGGTTTGTCAGCATCGGATCCCGGGACGGCAACTTTCTGAACATCCCACAGCAGTCCCAGGTAGGGCGAGGGGCGCGGAGCGCGGGGCACGGGGTGCGGTTGGGCAGGGCCGGGGGCCTGCGCCGAGCGGGAGAGGCCGGCCAGCTGGCTGCGGGGCCGGCGTGGGCATACCCAGCTGCGCTGCCTCCCCAGGCAGCCCCCGGCTCCCCGCTAATCAGCTAATTGGATAATTAGCTCTGACAGCCCTGGCCCCGGGGAAGGCGGCCAGGCTGAGGCCTCTGGGCAGGCCCAGTGCAGGCCAAGATGGAAGCCCGTGGCCGGGCCTCTCCTCCTGCCCGCCCCCTGCCCTCCCCGGCTTCGGGTGGGCTGGGCAAGGCCCGAGCAGGGACACGGGTGGCCCGGTGGGCGCCTTGCCCAGAGCCCGGCCCCAGGGCAGGCGGGGCGCCCGGCGGGGCAGGGCAGGTCAGGCCAGACCAGGAGCTCCCGTCCCCGCCGCCCTCTGGCCTCCCGGCATGCACCTGGCGCGGGGGCCGCCCATCCCACTCTGGGGCCGCCCCGGGGTGCCCAGAGGACTCTGCTTGGTGGCCAGGCTGGCACGGGCGGCCCGTCCTCCTGTGCCTCTGACAGAAATGCCCCTATCGGGCCGGGGCACCGGCCTGGGAAGCCGTCTCTTCCCAGAGGCCCCAGCGCGGTGGAGAAAGTTGCTGGGTGGAAGTTTCGTGTGTGTGTGGTTTGAGGGTGGTTTTTTTTTTTTCCCCTTTTCTTTTCCTTTCCTTCCTTCAAGAAAAAAAAAAAAAAAGCCAAAAACTTTGTCAAACTTCAAACTTCAGAGCTCCCTAGCGGTAGGCAGGGGAGGGGACGGGAACCTCGCCCCCCTCCGGCCTCCCACCCCTTCCCCAGTCACGTCTGACCGTCTGGTTTCCCGGAGCAACCAGACATGATGTAACACCCAGATGAACTTGAACTTGGGGGTGTTGGGAAGGCAAACAATGGCTGCGCGCAGGGGCTGGAGCCGGCCCCTCTGCTCCGTGCCAGGGAGGCCGAGAGAGCCCTGCTGGCAGCGGGCAGGCGGGGGTGCCCGGGGAAGGGGCAGCGGCCGCCGCCCCGCCCGCCCGCCCCGCCCTCCGGGGGCTGGCACCGCTGCCCTCCCGCCCCTCCCCCGCCCGGCTCGCTGCACTCGGGCCTTCTGGGGTCAGATCAGAGTTGGAGGCGAGTTTGGGGAGGCTCCTCTCCCCCACGTCCCCCGCCTCAGGCCCCAGGTCCAGGCCGGTACCCCTGAGCGGGCAGCATGCCTGGGGGTGCAGGAGCCTGAGCCGGCGCTGCCACCCAGGCGCAGGAGTCCCCGGGCCCGGCCTGGGCGGCACAGGGTACAGTCAGGGCGGTTTCCACAGTAACCGGTGACTTTAGCTGATCCCTGGAGCACCAGATGGAGACAGAACAATGGAAAGAGGGAAGAAAGGAGAATTTCAGCAGTTTTGTCATTCCCTGGGCAGCGCTTTTTACTTAGTTTTAATCAATTTTGGACCTGGCTCAGGAAGCAGGGAGAGGCGGTCAGAAAAGGCAGCTCCATGCCTGGCGGCGGAGCCCACTCCCGGGACGGGGGAGGCGTCAGGGAGCCCCTTTGGAGCTGCCTTTGTCCCCAGCTCAGGTCTGGATGTGGGCCCTCCGCCTGAGGCTCGGGGGTCGCCCCTGCCCCAGAGGTCAGGAGACCCCAAAGTGGCCAGCATGGCGCCTCGGCAGTGTCCGCCATTGAGCCGTGGGGAGTGGGGGGCAGGCTCCCAGCCCCAGCGGCTGCTCCTGCTCTGGGGGTGCAGGGGTTCCCTGAGGGCTGAGGACGGGGCAGGCAGCCCAGCAGCAGCTCCTGTCCTCGCGGCCCTGTGAGAACCCGCGTCCCCAGTGGCTCTTCACCTGCTGGCCACACGTGGCCACGTCCATTTAAATTAATTAAAGAAGAACTCCGTGCTCAGTCACACGAGCCGGACTCGGGACCCGCTGCTCTGGCTGGCGCAGATAGAATTTCTCTTGTCAAGCAAGTGGTGTCCTGGACACAAGATCTCACTAGGGCCCATGCAGTCCCCCCTGAAGTCTCCCTGAAGCATCCCCAAGGCCCCTTCTGACCCTCGCGCTCGGCACCCCGGGGCCCAGGCCGCAGAGCCGGCCTCTGACAGACAGCCTCTTCCCGGGGAGTCTGCATGTGGTTTGTGGCTGCTTCCGTAGCGCTGCCCGACCCCACCCCAGGCGGGCCCAGGCCTCGGCCTGGCTTTGGGGTGCGCTTGGGGAAGGACAGGTGAGCTTGGAGACCTGACATAGGGCCTGCTGGGACAGTGGGGTGACCTGGCCGTCCCACGCAGCCCTGAGGGGAAGGCCCCCTGCCCAGCCCTCGGTGGGGAGGCGGGAGGACCCGCCGGCCTTTGATGGAGGGCGCTGCCAAGCTGGGCCTCCCCTGGGCCCACCCTGGGCAGGCTCAGAGCCCAGCCACCAGAGCAGGCCCATGTGTGAGGAGGCGGTGCCCCCTGCTGGTGGAGCGGGGGATGGCGCCACCCCAGGGCGCCGAGAGGGGAAGGGGGTTGTGGAGGTGGGCGGCACCCCTCCCCCAAGCCCGGAGCTGCCGGGTACCGAGCCTGCGGGTCCCCCGCCCCCAGCCTTTCAGCCTGCAGGACCTTGGCTGGGGCGCCCAGACGGGAATTTCTGCTTTTAATCCAAAGAGACAGAAAGAAAACTCAGCAAGAAGCGGGGCCACCCCCACCCCAACTCCCCAAACCCCTCTGGGCACAAAGGCCCAGCCTGGCATCCGCCCCACCCTCCAGGACCCGCACAAAACCCTCCACAATCGCAAAGCCGGCCCGATCCCAGGCCTGTGCCAGCACCAGCCGCGGGGGTCCCACCCGCCGGGCACTGTGCCCACGGGAAGGCCAGCTGGACGCCAGCGCCGGGCCAGGGCCGGGGATTCCCAGGAGGGCGGGAGGAGGTGTCCGGCGGCAGGGCCCGGGCCGCGGGAGTGAGGGGTTTGCTCTGGCCTCTTGTGGTCACCGGTTTGGTTTTCTTTTTTTGTCCCTTTCAGTCCTGGTTCCTCTGATAAGATCGACAAAGAAACAACAAAATGAAAACAAGAGGTTCCTCGAGGGGGGAGAAAAAATTTTGAGACATGAAAAAAAAAATCCCCCAGCCCAGCCCAGCCCAGCCCAGCCCCACCGAAAAGCAAAAAGCAAAAGTTAGATGTCGTCAGCAGCCACTCAGCCCTTCTCTCCTCCTCCGCCCGGGGACCCCGCGGCCCCGAAGCAGCCCCCGTTCTCAGAGACTTCTCGGAAGGGGGCTCGTGGAGCTGTTCCTGGCGGCCAAGCAGAAAGAAACCAGCAAAGAGGGCTCTGCCACGCAGAGGACAACGGAAGGAAGGACGCCTCCCCCAGCCCCTCCCCAGGGGACCCCACTCTCCCTCAGGCCCAGCGCCCCCAGGGAGCCCGGAGGACCAGCCTGGAAGATCGTGGGGTGCAGCCCCCTAGGACCCCTGCTGCCCCTCCTCCCGGCCTGGGCCCTGGCTTCTCCCAGCTGCCCTGGGCCAGGCAGGGGCGGGCCCTGGGGCGAGCCCGGATTGGAGGTGTCCTGCACCCTCTCTGGCTGCAGGGGCAGCTCCGGGCCAGGCCCGCTGTAAAGTCCACAGGAAAACGTCCAAACGTCGATAGCCCCCCAGCTTGGGACAGGACCCTCTCCCCACTCAGGCCAGGAGCCAAGGAGGGTGGCCTCTGGCCGCCCCACACCCCAGCCCCGCATGCAGGCGCCCACAAGCAGGGGCCGGGGGCAGAGTGGAGCAGAGAGGGGACCCCGGAGCCCAGCGAGGAAGATGGGGCAGTCGCTGCGCCGCCAGGCCGAGCGGCCACCTGCGCATAGGTAGGCGTCCTGCTGGCTGCCCGCCGCCCACAGACTCATTTCCTGGGCGGACGCCGGGTGTCGTCCTTGAGTGTCCGGAGCGTCCTGTCCCCTCCCTCCCTCCGCCCGCCCCGTGGCCACCTCTGCGGTCTCCGTGTTGTTTCTCCTCTTCGTGGGGGGCGGTGTCTTTCGGGTCCATCGCCGCCCCCGTGAGCGACTTGGGAAGTTGGGTCACACCCCGCGGGAAGCGGCGCCCCGCCCCGGGGATGGGGTCCTGTCCAGAGGTCCTGCAGAAGCCCGGGGAGGGGCGCACGGCCCTGCGGGAGTGACCGCCCCTCCAGCTGGTCTTTCTGTGCCTTACTCCCTCCTGCCCCCTCGGCCCCCGCTCAGCCCTCGTGCCTCTCCCCGCTTCGTCACAGTCTCAACACGCAAAGCACAGGTCAGGGTCCCCCCAAAGTCAGTCCACACAGGGTGGGTTCTGGGCTTTATTTATCGAGACTCCAGTTCGCAGGCTGTAGCCGCGGCAGCAGGGGAGGGAAGGCGCCGTCCACCAGTCCGTCCGTCTGGGCAGGGCGAGGGCCATGGCCAGGGTGGGTGCCTGGGGCGCAGCGGAGGAAGAGGGATTGGATGGTGGGGCTCGGGGTGGGGGCCGGGCGGCCGAAGTGCAATGATTTTTCAGTTCGGTTGGCTAAACAGGGTCTGAGCGGAGCGACCGCACGCGCCCCTGCGGCGACGGCGCTCGGGAGGGCAGAAGCTGCAGGCCAGCTGGGCCCGGGGAGGCGGCGGCGGCAGGCGCGGCCGGGTGAGGCGGGCGCGGGGACGAGGGCACCGGGAGGTGGGAGGTGTTAGGAGAGGAAAAGCCCACAAAAATGTATATGGGGGAAATGAACTTTTTTTGTTTTTGTTTTCATTGAACCAAGTGCAATGCAGCAGAGTTTTCCTATCTTTGTATGTTAAGAGATTGTTAAGAAAAATTTCTATTTTTGTTGTAATGTCCTCGCGGCTCTGGGGACGCTAAAAGAACCGGGCCTGCCCCGCCCTGTGCGGGGGTAATGAAAGCTGCGTGTTTTTTCTATCCTTTTTTTTTTTTTTTTTGGTTCGTTTTCAGTTTTATTTTTAAGTCGTTTTCCTGCGTTGACGAGAATGATCTGGGGTTTTTGTTTTTTTGTTCGTTCTCGATTTCGGTGGGAGGGCTGAAGGAAACTTCACGTTTTGGATTTAAAAAAACAACACACACACTCACCTCACCTCGACATAAAAAACCCACAAGATCAAAAAAGGACGAGAGCAAATTATTTTTAGGATAATGACACATTAAAAACCCTGGTGCTTCTGACATTATCAAGTACGTTTTAAACGACACCCACACACTCTGTCCGTCAGTCTATGATCAGTCACGAATCCTGCACCTGCTAGGAAGAGCGCATCCTTGCCGAGCGCACGCAGCGGGGCGCGCGGCCTGGGCGACGGGTCTCCCGGGCGCCCCTCTCGCCCCACCCCAACCCCGCCCCGGTTGGGGGGCGCGGCGGAGTCCCCGGCTCCCCTCCCGCAGAGGTCAATGCCGACGAACAAACGCCCCCGCCCCCCCGCGCCCCTCTTTGAGCCAGACGCCAACTTGACCCTCACCAGCATTGCCAGGAGCGCGCTCTGCAAGTTGGCAGCGTCTCCGCGCCCCGGTTCCCGGTCCCCCCGTCCCCCGTCCCCCGTCCCCGCCGCCGAGCGCCCAGGCCCGCGCCCGCACGCACGCACGCACACGGCCGCCGCCCCGCCCCCCCCGCCCCCGCGATGCCTTACACCCCGACCCGCGCCGGCGGCCGACCTAGTGCCTTGTTCTCACCCCCGTGCTGGCGGAGCGGACGCCGCGCTCTGGGCCCCGACGCCCCACCGACTGTCCACCCGCGCCCACCGGACCCCCGCACCCGCACCCACGAGAGAAAATACAGGAGCAATAAAGTCACGAGAACTTCTGTTCCCCCATCGAGAGCCCCAGGGGCTCCCCAGCCCCGTCTCTGCTCCCCGCAACTCTCGGGGCGCCCCACCCCCCCACCCCATCCCCTCGCAAGCCAGCTTGGGCCAGCCCCGCTTCCGCCCCTCCCGGGAGACCCGTGCGCCCGACCAGCACCAGCATAGCGGACCGCAAGGCCGCCCGTCCCGTCAAACAAGTTTCTTGTTAGGCTAAGAAACGCAGTATATACGAGTATCTCTATATATAGTACTAATGGATTGGTGTGCTTCCCCTTAGCGCCCCGCCCGCCCGCCCGCCGCGCGCCCCGCCTGGCCCTCGCCCCCGCCCCGTCTCTGCACTGAGATGCATAAGAAACAAGGGTAGTTCACTGTCTGTTTCGTTTTCTGGGTTTCCAGTGTCCTAGCGGAATGCAAGTAGCCAGCCCGTCTGTCCCCGCCCCTCCCCGCCCGCCCGCCCGCCCGCCCGCCCGCCCGCCACTGCGCTTCTGTTATACCATCTCTGCCTGACTCTCCGGCTTCTCCATTGAATGGCTAATGTGTATGTGAAATAAAGAAATAAAGAAAAAAAAAGCAACCGTGCGTGGGCCTTCGCAGATGCGATCGCGCGGGGCCGCGTGGAGCGGGCGGGGCGCGCCGGGTCCCCAGGCCCTCGTCTCCAGGAGCCACCTGGGTCCGGGACCGCGGCCCAGGCTGGGCCACCTCCAGCGGTGGTTGAAACAGCCAGCGGGGACCGTGGGGCGACGGTCGCCCTTGGGGGGTCCCCAGGACGGCTGCCCTCCCGGGGACATCCCTCCCGCGGCGGCCGGCCGGGGCGCTCCCGTGCGCCCCAGTGCACGCGGCCCCGCGCCGTTTCCGGGCCCGGCTCAGAGATGCCGCCGCGGCCCCGGGTCACCGCACCTCTGGACTCGGGGCCACCCGCTCCACTTTGATGGGCCGGGCCGCCCCGCCGGGGCCGCCGTCCGAGTCCGCCGGGGCCCCCTGCGCACCGCGGCCCGAGCCGGGGCCTCGCTGCGCCGCCCGTTTCCGCGGCCCGGGCGGGGCGGGGCCCGGGGCCAGGGCGGCCGCCTGGTCGCGCAGCAGCCGCACCAGGAAGCCGATGTACTTCATGGCCAGGCGCAGCACCTCGTTCTTGCTCAGCTTCCGGTCGGGCGGGTGAGTCGGCAGCAGCTTCCTGAGCTCGGCGAAGGCGCCGTTCACGTTCTGCTGCCGCCAGCGCTCGCGGCTGTTGGTGAACACGCGCCGCGCCACCTTCTGCGGCTGGTGTCCTGCGCACGGGAGGGACGGGCTTGCGGCCGGGCTCCCCGCGAGTCCCCCCGCCGCCACCCTCGTGGGACCTGACCCCAGGCCGCGGACGAGGACCCCGGGGGCCGCGAGGCGCACCCAGGCTGCTCTGCTGTCCGACGGCCGCGTCATTCTCCTAGCCTGTGGCGTGGCAGGGACTTGTGGTCTGACGGCCCCCACGTGGCTGTGGCCGCTGCCTGCATGGCTGTGGCCGTGGCCCACTCTCCTGTGGTTGTGTGGCTGTGTCCTGGGCGACCCCGGTCTGACCTGCGGCTTACTTGGGGCTCCCACGGCCGGCCCCGGCCTGCTGGGTTTTGCGCTGACCCTGGGCTGGTCACTGGCAATGCTCGAGTGGCGCTGGCTGTGGGGCTGCGGTCCTGCGCTTGGGTGTGACCCGTGTGCCTGTCCCCTGGATGCGTGTGTGCGTGTGTCCACACATGGGCACGCCTGTGCGTGCACACACACACACACACACACACACACGCTCACCCTCGGCCAGGTCCAGCTCGCAGTGGCTGGGTCTCCTCTTCAGCCGGCTGCTGGGGAAGATGCCGAAAGGCCCTGCCGGCCCGATGTAGACGCTGCAAGAAGTGGCGAGTCACGCGCGCCTTCCTCATCACGGCCCCCACACCCCCATCTCCCGCAGCCCCGGCCCAGCCCCCACCGACCTGTTGAGGAAGGGGTGCGGATGGTAATGCAGAGCCAGGGCGGGCGGGGCGGCTGCCAGCGTCGACAGGTGCAGCAAAGGCGGCCGGAGGACGCCGCGCTCCGAGCTGGGCACGGTCACCCCCGGGGGCCTGGTGTGGCCCAGGCTGATCACTGGCACCCCCGGGGGCAGCCTGGTGGGCGAGAGGCCCCTGTGGTCCAGCTCTTCGGCGGGCAGGGGCCCGGGTGAAGCGGGTTTAGGGGGCGGGGTGGGCACTGGGCTGCCGGCACGCGCCACCTCGGCCTTCTCTGTCATGGTGGGGCCCACCTCTGGCTGGGCCTGGGGCGGGCACATGGACC
>RJWM01005394.1:29506-79861 GCA_004363535.1 Dasyprocta punctata
CTCCGGCAGGGATTAGGGGTCCTCCAGCAGGGGGTAGGTGTCCTCCAGCAGGGGGCGGGGTCCTCCAGCAGGGGTTAGGGGGTCCTCCAGCAGGGCAGGGGCCTGGCAGCTCCAGGCCTGCAGGGCCGTCTCGGGGCGCGGGTCCCTGCTTCTGCAATGCCTGCTGACCCTGGGTCACCCAAACCCTGCCCTCGGTCTGTAACCCCGCGATCCGTTTCTCACCCTGCTCTCTTCCTCCCTCTTTTTCTTTTCTTTTTTTTTTTTTTTTTGGGTACCGGGGATCGAACTCACGACCTCGTGATTGCCAGGCAGGCACATATGCCACTGAGCTAAATCCCCAGCCCGGCCCTCTTTTATTTTCTTTCTTTTCTCTCTCTCTTTCGTCCTTCTTTCCTTCCTTCCTTCCTTTCTTTGACCAGGTCACACTGTGTAGTTCAGGTTGATCTTGAACTCAGTATATAGCCCACGTGGGCCTGGAACCCAGGACGATGCTCCTGCCTCAGCCTCCCAAGTGCTGGGACGCCAGACGTGCGCCGCCGCACCTGGCCGTTTGGCTGCCATGTGGCCTTGGACCCCCCCGCCACTGCTGCCCTCTCCCCAGGCTGGGGCCTCGCTGCGCCCTAGGCCACGGCTCTTCCCAACACCTCCGCCGCTGGCTCCGGGCCCTCCCCCGGGCTGGGGCTGTGCCCCTGAGGAGCCCTGTGGCCCCACCCCGCACGCCGGGACCCGAAGGCTGGCCCGGGGTCCCGCACTGCCCGGCCTGTCCGGCCCTGCTCCCGAACTCCCCGTTTGCGGGGCTCTGGCTCGGGGACTCCGGCCTCCCGGCCCGTCTCCTGCACTGCGGGAGTCCCTGGGCCTTCCGTAGCGGCCCCGGCTTGGGAATGAATGAATGAACGAATGCACGGACACGGAAGTGCAGGCGGCCCGCTTACCCCAGCGCGGTCCGGCAGCCTGTGCGCGCCCGGGTCCGTCCCAGGCCGCGGTCGGCGGTGCGCTTCGGCCCTGCGCTCCCGGGCCGCGGCGTGGCCCCCGTGGAAGTGCGCGGCCCGGCCGCCCGCCCTCCCCGCCCCGGCGGCCGGTTTCCTCCCTCGCCCCGGCGGCCCGGCGGCCGGAGGATGCTGCGCCGCGCAGATAAGCGCCTGGCCGCCTGGCGCGCCCGATAAGGAGCCGCGCTGACCCCGGAGGAAGCCGGCGGGCGGGGACCTCGGCGCGCCCCGCCCCGCCCGGCCCGCCGCCCGCCCCCTCCCCTCCCACCTGCGGGAGGCGCCGCCGCGTGCGGAGGGGAAACCGAGGCAGGGAGGCCCCGGCCTCTGCAGGCGTCTGTCCCTTGGCGGCCTCGCGGCAGCGGGGAAAAGAACCTTTCCGGCCGCTGAGGCCGCGTGACCCCGGGCCCTCGCCTCCTCCCCTCAGCACCCTGCCCGGTTCCTCTTTTCACACTGCCCCTCCCCCGCCCGAGTGCGGGGCACCCGAGGGGGCACTCCGCAACATTCCCCGGCCCGGGAAGTTGTGTGCTGGGGTGGTGGCTTGGCCTCACTTCCTAAGGGCCTTCCAATAGCCACTCAAAAAGCCTCCCCGAGTCTGGAACTATGGACCCCCAACTTTTTATTGTTTTTGGATCTCGAACTCTTGGAGATCCTTCTGCCTCAGCCTCCCAGGTGCAGGGATTACGGTCTGGCGGTGCCACGCCCACCTACAAGCCCCAGCTTGGTAGCAGCACAGGACAGGGTGCCTTCAGGTATCCCGGACAGGTGTGGTCAAGACGCCACTGCAAGCGCGAAGCGAGGGGCTGCCATCCAGCGGGCTGCCCCCATCCGGCTAGCAGCAAGGCGGCTGCCCCTCACGCCGCGGCCCGCCCAGGGCCCGCCACGCCTTGGGCGCGGGGTATCCGGCTCACTGCGGGGGTCCGCGGCTCCCCAGCCCAGCACCAGCACTGACCAGCACCCTGCCAGGGCGGGAGAAGCCCAGGGGTTCAGCCCACCGCGCCCACCCCAGCGGTTCCCCAGGACCGTCCTCCCTTTACGGCGGGCGGGCGGCGGGAGGCGCGCATGCGGGGTTCAGGCCCTGCCCTGGGGAGGGGCGCAGCGTCCCCCCGCTGGGTCCCTGGGCGGTGAGCGCGGCCCTTGGCCGCTGGGCAGGAAGCACCTGGTCCGGAGCGGATGCACAGGGCGCCTGGTTCCGGTCCGGCTTCCGCCGTTGCGCCCTGGGCGAGCTGGGCTGAAGAACGCAGGCGGCGGGCGGGCACTCGGGGCCGGGCTGGGGGGAAGGGGCGGGCGGGGGAGGGGCCCCGGGTGCGAGCGCGCCGGGGTGCCGCCCAGTGGCCGCCCTGAGAACCGCAGCGGGACCTCGCAGACGCCAGCACTCCCCAGCAGCAGGGTCCGAAAGGCCCAGGTGGGTAGCCGGAGCTCTCAGGAGAGGCGCACGGGCAGCCCAGGCCCCGCTCAGAGCGAGGTCGCAGCCGGGAGTGGTAGTGTATGCTTGTCTGTAATCCGGCACTCAGAAGGCTGAGGCAGGAGGATCCCTACGCATTCCAGGCAGGTCGGGCTACACAGCAAGACACAGTCACTTTATTGTTCAGCCTACACATGGTCCAGTGGTGGCCCCAGGCCTGGGGAGCGCTGCACAGTCTGTGGGGGCGGCGGAGGCTCCAGGTGGAGCCTGGCCATGTGAGTAGCAGCACTGGTCTCCCCGCTCACAGGTGCCCTGCGGAGGATGGCGGGTGTGAGGCCCGCCCACCCGGCTGTCCGAGGCCCGCCCAGCCACCCTCGGGAAAGGGCCCTGGTGGCCAGCAGTGAGGACGACAGCGGCCGCTCACCTCCTTGAACCTTTTGCAAGGAAATGCCTTGAGGCGCGCGGCCTGCTGGGCTGGGTCCTCGGCCAGCGCCTTCCGCTTCTTCTGCCGGGGCCAGCGTTTCTCCTCAGCGTGGCCTGCGTCCTTGGCCCTGTGCACAGACCAGAAACTGGGACCACATCTAGTGCTGAGTCGGCCGCACCCCGAGGCGCAGCTACTCACTCACCCTGGCCGGGCGCGGGGCCGGGGACCCCAGTTGGCCTCTGGGTTGACCTGGAAGCGCTTGAGCCCTCGCTGGCGGGAGCTGGGGTTGGCATCTTCCCGGATGGTGAAGTTGGCCTGCAGCCTGGGGAAACGGATGCGGGCTCAGGGGCAACCACTAGAAAGGCTCGCCGCCTGCCGCGTTGGGGTGCTATTTTTTTTTTTCTTGAGACATCATGTAGCCGCAGGCTGGCGTTGAATTTGCACTGATCCTCGTGCCTCAGCCTCCCAAGTACTGGGATTACAAGCATGCACCCTCCCCCAGCTATGCTGGAGCTTATTTTTAAAAGTTTTCCTGTGGTTCTGGGGTCCGGGGGGCTGGCATCTAAGCTACATCCTCAACCCCTTCGATTTTTCTATACTGAGACAGGGTCTCCCTAGTTCACTAAGTTGCCCAGGCTGGCCTCCACTTCCAAGTGCTGGGATTATAGACTTCTGCCACCATGAAGGGCTTCTTTCACTCTCTAAAAAACCTTTCACTTTGATTTTTAAGTCTACATTGTTCTCCATGAAGGGAACAGATAGTGAAGAAAGTGGACCTTTCTCTCCTCTGGGAAAGCTGCCTTTCCAGTGTGGGAGGAGAACTAGCAGCGGGGTAAATCCAGTGAGCGAAGGCCAGCACGCAGCTTGGGGGTGGAGTGTTTTCCCTGCCGTGGTGAGGCTCTGGGCTCCGGCCCCAGCAGCACACAGTGCACACACACGCGTAAGACCCCGGCCGACTGCATCAGGACCCCTGGTCGTGGGGGCACAGGGAGGCTGGGCGTGGGCCGCTGGAGGAAGGCAGGAGGGAGGACTGAAGGAGCCCAGGAGAGCACACAGCGAAGGCCTGAGGTGCCACCACCCAGCGCCTAAACCAGCAGGGCAGCCGGCAGTCTGCGAGGTGAGGCGGCCTGGCGGATCTGGCGGGCCCAGGGCAGGACGTGGTGGCCCCGAGGAAGATGGGACCCATGGTACATTCTGAGCAAAGGGACACTGCGGCCGCCCCCGGATGCTGTCGAGGACAGACGGTGGGGATCTAAAGTGGCAGAAAGAGAGATCGGGGCGCGGGCAGAAGGCAGGGAAGTGGGCAGGGTCTGGACTGCATTTGGAAGTCCAGCCTGAGCCCCGCAGGCAGCGGCCGTCGCCAGCACAGGGCAGGCCGCCCATGCCCGTGGCAGCCCTGCGGTCCTACCTGGGCTCCACAGCCAGGATGCGGAAGGCGGGGCTGGTCTCCGATAGCCGCTCCCGCTTCACGGGGCACTCCTTCTCCTGGGGGCGGGAGGGCCTTGCTGAGACGGTGCCTGCCCTCCCTGCCTCCCTGGGGCAGCCGGCCCTGCGCTCACCCAGCAACGCATGATGTCCCAGAGAGCCTCGGCAGGCGCGTCGGTCTTCACTGCGTTCCTGCACGCGTGGGAGAGCGAGACCCGGAAACCGGCGTGGAGAAGGGCAGATCTGGGGACCAGGCAGGAGCGTGAAAGGGAGGCGTGCCCCAAAGCCCGGCTGATTTGGGTGAGTCGTGTGGACCGGACTGGGCGCCTCTCAAAGTGAAGACTGACCAGCAATCTCAAAGCCAGCGGCCACTGGGGGTGGGGCCACTGGTCTCTGCCCAAGGCCTAGGGCCAATCATCGGTCAGATGCGGGCCCCGCCCCTGATCCAGACCCCACCCACCAGACCAGGGCCAATCAGGACTCCGCTGTGGGCCCACCCCAGACCCCACCCACCAGACCAGGGCCAATCAGAACTCCGCTGTGGGCCCACCCCCCAGACCCCACCCACCAGGCCAGAGCCAATCAGGACTCAGCTGTGGGCCCCACCCCAGCCCAGCCGGGGCCGGGCCTCACCGCAGCTGCAGGAGGCTGGGCGTGTTACAGTGCAGGGTGCTGCTCAGCTGGTCCAGGGTGTAGTAGAGGGGCACGTCTGGGAGCTCCTGAGCGGAGACAGAGACGCAGCTGTGCCAGGGCTGCCAGGAAGGCACGGGCGGAGACGCAGCCCCTCCCCGGCTCGGCCTGGCCCCCCACCTCAGTGACGACGCTCAGGACGCCCTGGATCCGGTCTGCGGTGTGGAAGCGGCGGGGGTTGGCACTGACGGCCGCCAGCACGCGTCCCACGAAGTCGAGGTCATGGATGGGCTCAGCCCATATGGGGCCACCAAGCTGCGGATGCGCGGGCGTGGGTGAGCAGGCGCCCTGCAGGCCCCTGGGCGCCGCCGCCCCTCGCCGCCCGCGCCCTACCTGGTGTCGCTGTCCACAGTGCCCACACTCGGGAGCCACCGGGGGACCGCAGGCTGCGGAGAACTTGACCCTGCGGGGCCAGGTGGTTATGGGCAGCGACTCGGGGACCCCTTCCCACTTCCTCCCGGCAGCCTCTGCTCACCGCCCGTCGGAGGCCGCGGCGGCTCTGCCCAGGCGCTGCAGGTGGAAGGCGCCGCAACCCACGCACTGGAACACGAGCGCCTGCTTGCTGTGGGCGGAGGGCGGCTGTGAGCTCCCGGCCAGGCTCCAGCCCCCCAAGGCAGAGCCCGGCCCGCTCCCAGGCTGACCTGGCGGAGGCCTTCACGCGGGCCTGGCCTGTGAAGACCCGCACAAAAACGCGCACGTAGAAGTCGGCACTGACGCTGAGCAGCGGTACCACGAAGCGCTGGTAGCAGTTGGCGTGGAGGTCCAGGCTGTGCAGGACGATCCGCAGGGCCTGGGGCAGGGACCCGCGTCGGTGCCACCTCCACCCCCTGCCCACACCTGTCTTGGGGCTGCACGTTCTATTTTCTTTGTGCACCTCTTCAATTCTGCCTAATAAAACCTCTGGGTCGGGCAGTGGTGGCGCATGCCTGCAATTCCCACACTCAGGGAAGCTGAGGCAGGAGGATCAGAAGTTTGAGCCCAGCCTGGACACTCTAAGAGACTTAGCAAGACCCTGTCCCAGAAATAAAAAGAGCTAGAGGTGCAGCTCAGTGTAAAGGCCCTGGGTTCAGAGCCCAACCTCAAGTATCCTGGCTGCGCAGCCCAAGCCAACCCATCTGCAAGACCACGCCAGGCTGCCTCTCTGTGGCCCTGCCGGGCGTGTGACTGAGGAACCTGCGGGCCTGGGAACTGAACCGCTCCTGCTGGCTCCGCCCTCCACCCTACACAGGGCCAAGGACCGAAAACCCGGCCCCGGGGACCCGTAGGCAGGCTGTGGGGACAACGCGTACGCAGATCCATCAGGGCCAAGACGGCAAAGGAGGCGGCACTTCTCAGACCACCAATCACAGCGGATTTAAGGAAAAGGACGAGAGCCCCACAGCCACCCCAGCTCGAGCCCCTATGGCAACACAAAGGTGGAGACCATCACTGGACCTCTTCATGGATGCAAAACCAAAGCCCCAAAAGGAAGTTAATTGCTGAGAGCCACCAGCAAAGCCAGGATTTGAACCAAGACCTGCAAAAATCACCTTCAAACATTTTTTTTTTCCAAGCCATGGATGGTGGCCCATGCCTGTAATCCCAGCACTAGGAAGGCTGAGGCAGGAGGATCACTGTGAGTCCAAGGCCAGCCTAGCGTTACATGGAGAGTTCAAAACCAGTCTGAACTACATAGTGAGACCCTGTCTCAAAAAAAAAAACAAAAAAAAATTTTTTTTAAGTCATGTGCAGTAGCTTGCCCCTACTTCCAGCTACTCAGGAGGCTGAGACAGAATGATTGCTTGAGTCCAAGAGTTGAAGGCCAACCTGAGCAATTTAGCCAGACTCTTTGGCAAAATAAAAAGGGTTAGGAGTGTAACTCAGAGGCAGAATTTGCTTAGCAAATTTTTTTTAAAGGTAGGAGCAGTAGTGTGTGCCTATCGTCCCAGCTACTCAAGCAGGTGAGGTAGAAGGACCAGAAGTTCAAGAGCAGCCTGGGCAAATTACTGAGACCCTGTTTCAAAAAATAACAAAGGAGCTGGGGAATGCAGCTCACTAGTAAAGCATCGTGGGGTTCAATCCCCTGCATGGCAATAAAAAAAAATTTTTTTAAATTGTTTGAAAAGTTGGACCAGGCATGGTGGTATATGCCTGTAATTCCAGTACTTAGGAGGCTGAGGTAGGAGGGCTGCTGCAAGTTTTAGGCCTGAGCTACTTAAGGAGACCCTGTATCAGAGAAAAAAAAAAAAAAAACAACCCACAGGGCTCCAATACTAGATATAACCGCCCATTCCTACCAGCTCCTCTGCCCCAACCCCGGTGGCTGTGGCCTGGCTGCTGGAGGCCAGCACCTGCGCCTCACCCTCCCTGGTGACCTGGAGGGAGAAGGGATCCTCACCATCTCGTGGCAGGCACGGCTCTTGAGGGCCATGGCCCCGTACTTGCTGTAGCACGTCTCCCCGCTGTTCCCTCCCAGCACGGCCATGTCGGTGCAGGTGATGCAGAGCAGCCCTGGGAGGGGGCAGGCGGTGAGGACCCCCAGACACCCGCCCGCCCCCGCAAGACACCCGCCGCCGCTCCCTCACCTCCTTCGCTCACGGCCTGCACGGCGGCGTCCAGGAAGGGGGCGGGGCTGCCGTAGGGGTCCAGGTCTATGACGTCGAAGCGCTCGGCCGCCTTCTGGTGCTGGTACATCAGCATCCTGGGTGGGGACGGCGGCTCCTCAGCTTCCCGCCCCAAGTGCCCACTCGGCCTCTGCACACCTCAATTCCTACAGCGCGGTGGCCTCGAACTCGGGCCCGTTTTGCGGGTTCAGGTCCTGACTTGGCCATTTGTTTTTGTGGGGGTTTTTTTCCTTTTTTTTTTTTTTTTTTGGTGGCACCAGGGATCAAACTCGCAACCTCACACCTACCAGGCAGGCGCTTACGCCACTGAGCCAAACCCCCGGCTGGTTTGGTTTTCTTGAGTCTCACCATAGAGCCCAGTTTGGCCTTGAACTAGCAGGGATCCTCCCGCTTCGGCCTCCCGAAGTCTGGGATGATAGGGTGTGCCATGATGTCTGCTTAGCTGTTCCCTAACTGTGTGATTTCCCACCCTAGATAGGCCTCGGTCAGCCTAGTGAGGTACGTGTGCTCATCAGAAGGTTAAAGCAGAGAAATTGCCAAGCTTGAGGCCTGCCCAGGCAACTCAGAGACTGTCTTAAAAAAAAAAAAAGAAAGAGGAAAGGGCTAGCTTGGTGGTAGAGGGCTTTATCCAACATGCAAGAGGTTCAATCCCTAATACTAACAAAAACAAAAACAAACAAAACCTTAGCCTACCCATCTAGAACCCTGACAATGATAACTTACAGTAACACAGGACATACAGTTGGTCATTTGTACCCATAAAGAGGTGGGCTGTATGAGTTTGAAGCCAGCCTGGACTACATAGTGAGTTCAAGGCCAGCCTGAACTACCTAGCAATACTCATCTCAAAAAAAAAAAAAAAAGAGCAGGGAATGGTGGCGCACACCTGTAATCCCAGCACTCAGGAGGCTGAGGCAGGAGGATTGCTGCAAGTTAGAGGCCAGCCTGGGCTACAAAGTGAGTTCAAGGCCAGCCTGAGTGAAGCCCTGTCTCAAAAGACAAAGACGCGGGGGTGTGAGCTCTGCAGGCTGCAGCCCGCCGACTCTGGCAAAGATCATTCCTGACCCACACCGGACAGTGAGGCTGGTGCCCGGCACCTAGGGACAGCAGGGACACGGGCTTCCCTGGAATGGAGACTAAGACCACGCAAAGCTAGGTCTGGGGCCAGGGGTGCAGCTCAGAAGTGCAGAGCTTGCCTGGCGTGCGTGAGGCCTTTGGTTCCATCCCAAGAGCCACAGGAGTCTTCATAATAAAAAAACGAAGCTAGTGAGATAGAAATCAGGGAAACGACACCTTTCACAACAGCGTCCAAAAAAAGGAAATACCGAGGAATCAATCCAACAAAGGATATAAAAGACCTCTACACTGAAAACTACAGTACTCTGAAAAAGGAGATTGAGGAGGATATTAGAAAATGGAGCAATATCCCTTGTTATTGGGTAGGAAAAACCAATACACTGAAAATGGTCACACTTCCAAAACTGTCATACAGATCAATGCAATCCTGATCAAAATTCCAATAGCATATCTCACAGAATTAGAGAAAACAATCCTAAAATTCATCGGGAACCAGAAGAGACCTAGAATAACAAAGGTGACCCTAGGTAGAAAAGACGAGACAGCGGGCATCACAATTCCTGAAATTATACTATAAAACTACTGTGATGAGGGCTGGGGATGTAGCTCAGTGGCCAAAGTGCCTGCCTGGCAAGCACGAGGTCTTGAGTTCAATCTCTGGTACCCACCTCTCCAAAAAAAAGCAACTGTGATAAAAACAGCGTCATACTGGCAAAAACAAAACGAAACGAAACACCCACAACAGACCCGAAGATGAATGGACCAGATTAGAAGATGCATAAACAACTTCAGACACACTCAGCCACCCTATCTTTGACAAAGGGGCCCGACACAGTCACTGGGAGGAACAGGACGGCCTCTTCAGTAAGCGGGGCTGGAAGACTGGCTCTGCTCCTGCTGAAGATAAAGGGGACCCGTATCTTTCACCATGCACTAAGCTAAATTAGGAATGTATCAAAGATCTAAATATTAACAGAAACATTAAATCTGCTGGAAGACAGAGTAGCTAAAACTCTTGAAGACACTGGTGTAGGCAAAGACTTTATGGACAAAACTCAGCTTACATAGGAACTATCATAAAAAATCAACAACTGGAATCTCACCCTATCGAAAAGCTTTTGCACAGCAAGTGAAACCACCAACAGAGTGAAGAGACAACCCACAACATGGGAGAAAACGTTTGCCAGCTGTTCCTCAGACAAAGGATTACTACCAAGAACATATAAGGAACTCAAAAATGTCAGACCTCCCAAATTTATTATTTTTTTTCTGGTACCAGGAATTGAACTCAGGACCTTGTGCTTGCCAGGCAAGCGCTTGTGTCACTGAGCTATATCCCTGGCCCCATGACATCCCAGATTTAAATACCCAATCCAAAAATGGGCATCTGAGATGAATACACACGTCTCAGATGAAGAAATACAAACATCCAATAAATATGTGAAAAAACGTTCAACATTACTGGTCATTTGAGAGATGCAAATTAAAACAACACTGAGATTCCACCTCATGCTGGAAAGAATGGCTAGCATCAAGAAATCAAGCAATGACAAATACTGGCAGGGCTGTGGGGAACAAGGAACCCTTCTCCGCTGTTGGTGGGAATGCAGACTGGTGCAACCACTGTGGAAATCAGTGTGGAGATTCCTCAAAAAACCAGAATTGGAGGTCCCATTCAACCCAGCTATTCTCCTTCTGGCTTATTTTTCCAGAATTAAAAACATCATACCACAGCAATACATGTGCACCAATGTTTATAGCAGCACAATTTGTAATAGCTAGATCTTGGCAACAACACACATGCCCATTAACTGAGGAATGGATAAAAAAGATGAGATCTTTTTTATACAATGGAGTACTACTCAGTCATAAAGAAGAATAAACTGGAAACCTTTATAGGTAAATGGATGCAACTGTAGACCATACACGTAAGTGAAATAAATCAGATCCACATTTGTAAACCTCGCAGTGTTTTCCTAGTGTGAGAAACTGAAAGAGTAAGATCCAAAATGTACAATAGATATTGTAAAATGGGAAGAAACTGTTCAAAAGGAAAAAGAATCTGGGATGGGGAAAAGGAGAAAAGAAAGAGAAAAAAAAACATACATACATACATATATATATACATATATACCTAAGACAGTTAAGAGTTACTCTACTAATTTCTCTTAGTTCATTGAAAAGTTTGTGCTAATACTGTTTAGAAAATTACATGCCTAATATTTTATACTGAGTAACTAAAGATACAATACTCAATATATTAACCATTGTTATCCTCCGATTATGTGGTTTTGAAATTTTGGGTTTTTTTTCCTATTAAAAAAAAAAAAAAAAAAAAGCCGGGCATAGTGATGCACACCTTTAATCCCAGCACTCGGGAGGCTGAGGCAGGAGGATCGCTGGGAGCTCAAGAGCAGCCTGGACTACAAAGTGAGTTCAAGGCCAGCCTGAACTGCACAGTGAGACCCAGGCGTGGTGGTGCACATCTTTAATCCCAGCACTCGGGAGGCTGAGGTAGGTGGAGTGTTGTGAGTTCGAGGCCAGTTTGGGCTACAACGTGAGCACAAGGCTGGCCTGAGCTACACAGTGCAACCCTGCCTCAAAAAACCAGGGCCGGGAGTTTGTCTCAGTGCCTTAAGCGCCTGCCCTGGCAGGCGCGAGGTTGTGAATTCAATCCCCGGTTCCGCAAAAAAAAAAAAAAAGGGCCGGGGATTTAGCTCAGTGGTATAAATGCCTGCCTGGCAGGCACAAGGTCACAAGGTTTTGAGTTCAATTGTTGGTACCAAAAAAAAGCTGGGACACATCCAGCATGCTGGGAAAATGAGGCAGGAGAATCACAAGTTCCAACTGCCTTGGCAACGTGTGACTTCACAAAATCGTGTCTCAAAATAAAAAAATTAAGAAACAACAACAACAAAAAAAGGGTTTGGCATGTTCCTCAGTGCAAAGGCCCTAGGTTCAATGCCTAGTACTACAAATAATTAACTTTAAAACAGAAAAGACCAAAGTGGAAGCCATAGTAGTACATTACATGCCACATAACTTCATTTCCAAGTGTATACCACCTAGTGATGTTATAGCTGTCTTACTTAGTTGGTATAAAAGTACACTCTCTCACTGGAGACTTTTATAGGTAAATGGATACAACTCGAGACCATACTCAGATGAAATAAACCAAAACTGTTCACGGCACAGGCCTATAATCCCAGCACTCGAGAGGCTGAGGCAGGAGGATCATTAAGTTTGAGGCCAGCCTGGTCTACATAAGCAAGTTCAAAGGCAGCCTGAGCTACTCGGTGAGACCGTTTTAAAAAAAACATAAAACAAAAAACCTGTGAAAGGAGACACTTTTCAGAACATGTCTCTATCTTGGCTATACTTATTGCCACCAAGGTTTGGACTACGAGTTTTTATCTATTATTTAACTGTCACTGTGACTCCTGTAGAACTACTGTTCTCTGACACAGAAGGCAGTTAAGGTCCCAAAGGGCAAAGCCAGTCTCCCAAGGCTGTGTTTTGCCCGCAGGCAGCCTTACTCCCGTGCGGCTTCCATCACTGGGGGGCTGCCCGGAACCCACCTGGCGTCGGCCTGGCTGGGCTGGACCAGGTGGGCCACATCATTGAGCTGCACATTCCGGCGCATGAGATCCACGGCTCGGGCAGAGGCGTCGTTGGCAATCACGGACTGGAGCCCCGGCACCTCTTGGGCAAAGCGAATAGATCGGAGGCCGGAAGCTGCCAGGCCCTCGAGCACCCGCAGGCCTTCCTGTGGGGGGTGAGCAAGGATACCCGCTCATACGCATGCCGCCATCCTCTTCCCGGCCCTAGAGCCCACCACCCTCTGTCCCCCTCCCCACTCCAGGCACCCTCTGTCTTCTCACTCACTGGTTCCAGGGCGGCCACCTCCTCTGCGCTGGCCTTACCTCGCAGATGTCCCCAACAGTGGCTGTTCGAGGTTGGTCTCCAGGGACCAGGTTTTCACTCTGTTTTGGTTCAACTTTTTCCTTCTCTTGCTCTGACAAGTCCACAACCACTTTCTGGATGTCCTCCTCCCCTGGCACCTTGACTACAACCAGAGACACAAGTCAGGAGACATCAATGCCCCAGGGCCGGGGATTTAGTTCAGTGGTATGGCGCAAGGTTGTGTATCAATCCTTGATACAAAAAAAAAAAGCTGGGACACATCCAGCATGCTGGGAAAGTGAGGCAGGAGAATCACAAGTTCCAGATGCCTTGGCAATGTGTGACTTCATAAAATCTTGTCTCAAAATAAAAAAATTAAACAACAACAACAAAAACAAAAAGGGCTTGGCATGTTCCTCAGTGCAAAGGCCCCCCCCAACCCTTTCATCTTCAGAATACTGAAGTTTCAGGAAAGAAAGTCTTTCCCAGAGCCCCAGAGCAATGGTTATAGAAGCAAAGTCTGTGTAGCTGGAACCCGGGTTGGGGGGGGGTGTAGAGAGAGGGTTTGCTTGGTTTCTCCTTCCCCAGAAGCCTGGTTCTCCACTCACTCTGGATTCCTTTGGCCCCGAGCTGGATTCGAGCGAACTCGGTGATCACGGCGCACCTGGCAGGAGGCGGCGGGTAAGCCTGCAGCCCGAGCAGCAGGTCTACTCTCTGGGAGTTCTCCTACGACAGGGTACACCCGGGGCCCTTCCTCGAGGTTTCTGCCCCACCCTGACCCTTCCAGGTCGCCTCCCTGGGCCCCAGCATTGGAAATTCTAAAGAGCAGCCCCGCCCACTTCGTTAAGATGTTAAATGCAAAATCTACCTTCAGACTGCCACAATTCAGAACATTTGATGACCTTTGTAACTCCTTTTAATTCTACCCATCACCTCACACAAAGAACAGGAATAGCTGTGAGGTGTAACTTGCAAAAGCAGCGCCTGTCTAGAAAGAACTCCAGGAGCTAGTCCCAGGAGCTCCAAGTCCATTGTGATGTTCCCCAGTGAAAAGGAGACAGGCCGGGAGGACGAGGACCCCACTGAGTAAGTACGCTTCCTGCCCTGGTCCTCCTTTCCCTCCCGACGAAGCCCTCTGTCCTCCTAACAGCCCCTCACGATGGAGCTTTGAGGCTAAGCCCCTCCATTTTCCAAGCTGCCGGCTCTCGAATGCACACAGTTCTCTCCTTCTCACTCCAGCGTCAGTAAAAGGCTGCTGTAGGCAGCCTGGACTTATTTCGGTCACGTCCTCAGACCCACTGACCCTCTCCCCTCTGCCAGGCTGACCCCTGACCCTTCCTCACGTCAGGTCCCGATTGAACTCCTGCACGGGATTGTAGAAGACTTCGTTGGCGCTGGGGAAGACGATCTTGGCGGCGCCCTCGGTGACCAGCGTCTCCTGGGCCGCAGGTGGGCGCTCTTCCCCGCGGGGCCCACCGCCGTTCTCCATCGCTCCCGGGTTCGGCGGCCCTGCGGGCTGCCCCGCCGTAAACCAGGCTCTAGAGAGGCTTCGAGCAGAGCGGAGAGTGAGGCGTAGCCACAGGACGGTCCTTGCACGGGACATCCGCGGACGCCTCTGCCCGCCAAGCTAGTTCAGGGGGCCGAGGAGGGTACAGAGCGAGGATCAGACGTCTGCACTCCAGGGCAGCGCGGCCCACACAGCGATAAAGCAGGGACTACGGAAAGCCGGCGCGTTCAGGAAACCTGTACTGTGCGTTTTCTCTGGCACGGATCCCTGCGAAGCCGGAAGTCCCAGGGCGGGCCCCGCCACCTGTCCACACTCCTCCCGTAACCACCCAGGCTCTGCTCACCTTCTCACGAAGAACCGAACTACTCTCGGTGCACGTTTCTCGGATTAGGACCTGGGCGCCGCCATGTTGGCCGCGGATCACGTGACAGGATTTAGCCAATCAATGGCGCGGCTCACGGTGGGCGACAGCAATCAAAAGGAGCGCGCTGCGTGTCTTACGCGTGTGGCCTTAAAATCCAGTAACTCTCTTCGAAGGACAGCCCTATTTCATAACAGAGCATCTGGCGGCTCAGAAAAGGGGCAGTGAGCAGAGGAACGCCACACCTGTTGATGCCTCCTCTCTGCGGGGTGCTGTGTACACATCATTTCAGAATCCCCTACAAAAATAAAACAGATTCTGGAGTCCGATTTCAGGGCTCGAATCCTATCCCCACCACATGGTCTGGGCAAGTTATTCACACTTTCGGGCCCTCACTTCCCTGTTAAATCAGAGTCGTAGCCTCCAGGGGTGAACAGGATTAAACGACAGTGTCTAGGGCGTGGGCAAAGCAGCGTCCCAGCCCAGAAGCCGCTCGCTCGCTCCTAAGCAGTGTGCGGAGGCAGGACAGGTAGCCCCGGCCGCGTGGGTTCCGGCTCGCTTTGCTATTCGCTCTTAACGCTGCTTAAGTTTCTCCTTTTGGAAAATGGGCGGAACTTTTGAATGCGTTACGGGTTGTGAAACCTGAACGAGTTGGCGCAGGTAAAATGCTAGCTAGGTAGACGGCCATGGCGTAAGTATCCTAAAAGGCTTCATTCGTATTGTCGTATTTTAAGCCTGGGTTTCAGTCTTGGTACCCTCCATCACTTCCTCGCGGCATGACCTCGAGCAGGTTTCCTGTTTTTCTGTGTAACCAGCTACTTCCCACAAAGAGCTGAAAAATTGCCCGTTGCCATCCATACCATCACTACTGTTTCTATTCCTCAGGATACTAAAGTTCGGGAAGGCAGAGCGCCTTGCCCCAAGGTCGCGAGACTAGAAGATGGAGGGACACGAATTCCAGCTCATCAGTCTGCAAAACCAAGGTACGGTACTGGCCAGGACCCCGAGGGGGCGCAGGAGGGAGGAGCCGGACCGGTAAACAGGGGCGCTCTCCGAGCTCGGCTGGCTGGGCCTGGGGGCCGGGCCCAGGGGGCGTGGCGTGGGCGGGGCCTCGGCCGTCTCTTTCCGGCCCGGCTGCGGCTGCGGCGCGGCGTGCGCTTGCTCGGCGCTCGGCTGCAGCGGCCTGGCCCACAATGAATGGCCGCCGCGGCTGGTGCTGTTGCTGAGGCGGAGGCCGCGGAGGCGGAGGCCGAGGCCCCGGCGCAGGGGGGCGCGCCCCGGGCGCAGGCCCAGCCCCAGCTGCCGCTGCGGAGCCCGCCGGGAGCCCCCGGAGCGCGGCCACGGCGCAGGTGAGGCGGCCCGGCACAGGCCCGGGTCCGGCCTCCTCGCCCGCTGGGGCGGCCAGCGGCTGTCAGAAGCCGGGGCGGGAGGGCCGGGGCCGAGCCGCCTGCAGTCCGCCGGGCCGGGGCCGGGCAGCGCTGGAGGCCCGGGCCGCGCGGACTAGGGCGTCGGGCCAGGCCGCGGGCCTGGGTCCGACCCCACTTCCGGCGGGGCGGGGGCCGCGGCGGGGCACCCGGGAAGTTGGGAAAGTGGGGAGCCGCACGGCGGCGCCGGCGGGGGGGAGGGGCGCGGCCGGCCGCGGTGGGGGAGGGGAGGGAGCGGAGGCCGCGGCGGGGGCGGGGCCGCGCGCAGGTAGCGTCCGGCGGCGGGGGCGGGGCGGCTCGGGTTACCCCGGGGGCGGTCGGGGAGCAGCCCCGGAAGTGGGGCGGGGGCCGATTCGAGGTCCAGGGGATGCGAGTGCGCGCGGGCTGGGGGCGGGTCACATGAGGTCGGGGATCCGGGAGGCACCCGGGTCCCGGGGGTCGCCAGGTAAGGGGAGGGGCGGCGGGAGGAGCTGCGGGGAGGGCCGGGCTCCGGTCAAGGCCGGCCGGCCGGCGTGCGGGAGCAGGTCAGGAAAAACGAGAGTGACCGGCGGGCTGTGGCGAACCGGACCCCGGCGTCCCCTCCCAGTGTCCGCGCAGGGCCAGACCCGGGGGTTTCCTCTTATCTCTCCACACCGCGTCCCCGAAGGTGCTGCCAGGCGTTCGCAGGCGCAGGCCGGCGGGCGGCGGTGTGGGCAGCGGCGGACAGGGTCTGGAACCGACGCCTCCCGCGGGCGGCTTGTTTACCACGTGGGTGGTCCTCGCCTGCCCCGCCCCCGCCTGGTGCCCTGCGGAGCGGGGCCCTGGTGCCGCATTCCGAGGTGCCGCGGGGGTCCTGCATTTTTCGGGAGCGGATCCTGGGGAACTTCCTCGTCCTGATCTATGCTAGGGCTCTCTCCGCGCCCGGTCCCCGGGCCTGAGTTCTGTCCACCTCCTCCCCAGAAGTGGAGAATGGGAGCAGCGGGTGACTGAAGTTAGGTGCTTGTGTCTTGGGGATGCTGATGGGGTGAACGCAGGTCACAGCGCAGAGGTTAAAGGAATGGAAGAGGCGCTTAATCCCAGGGAGGCCTTGGGGACTCCCGGTCCCCTGGGGCTCCCCTAGGGCCGGGTCCAGGGCTGAGCGCCCTCATGGCTCAGTGTCAGCGGGTCCTGGGAGGTCCTCAGTGTGGGGCAGAGGGTGAAGCTGAGGAGGTGTGGCCCCGTGGGCACCCGCATTGGCCTACCACAGGTGTGTGGGGAGGTGCTCCCCGCCGGTCACCCCACCCGAGCCTTCCCTCGTGTCCCCAGGGGCGGCTCAGTGCCTTTGCAGCTGGACTGAGATTCGCGGAGTCCCGAGAGGTGAAGCTCCCTTTCAGACAGGGCACACCTTTGTCCCCCTTCTTCTGGGACCCGGAGGTCAGGGGTCCTGGCCACAGGGACGGGGTGTTGCTGGCCCCAGAGCAGGGCCCTGCTTGGCCGCCTGGGCTGTGGGGTCCCCACACGGGTCCTTTCTAGGCCACCCCAGCTGCTGCTGCTCCCGGTTGGCTAGCTGCAGCCTGTTGCCAGGGTGTCCAGGGGTCTTGACTTTGGGACCCTACCTGCCCCCAGCCTCAAACTGCTGGGTTAAGTGGCATCAGTTGGTTCTTCTGGGTCTAAATGACGGCTTATCCGTTTGATTCCCCGGGACCCTTATCTCCACCATCTTGAGCCCTTCTCCCAGCCCTGGCCGACTGTGTGTTCTGGGAGGGGGGCAGTACCCTGCCCCCCAGAAACCGCCCTGCAGCTGCTGTGCGGGGGATGCTTTGGGGTCTGCATGCCTCTCCCCAAGCCTGTCCCTGCAGGACCAGTCAGCTCTGGGCGGTACCGCAGGGCCTTTGCACCTGTTGTCTTCACCTCTTGCCTCTGGCTGTGTCTCGTAGGTATTAGCATCTCATTTCCTGCCTGGTTAGGCTGGAGATCACTAGCCCTGGCTGGAACAGGTCAGAGGTGGGTGGGTGTTGGGCCCCATATGGGGGAGGGGTCGGGCGGACCTCTGCCTGGAGCTAGAGCAAGAGGTCCTGGGAATAACAGCTCGAGGTGGAAGCGCCGTGGGGCGAGGGTGCCCCCCCACGCCCGCAGGGACAGTCCACCTCTGGACTGCTTCCCCGCCGGGAGCTGCGGGGGTGACGGCCCCGCTGCAGGTGCCCAGCCTCAGATGGGAAACCTGTCCGGAGAGTGGCAGGTGGCTCTGTGTCGCGAAGGTTCAGCAGCATAACGAGCGCGAGCGAGCGACCGGGAGGGAGAGCGGTGGAGCCAGCGGGTGGAGAGACCAGGGAAGGCTTCCGGGAAAGCCTGGGACGGAATAATGAGAGCCGCGCGGGGGAGGGGCGGCCGGGCGCTCAGAGCTTTTGTTGCTCTTGGGCCAGGCTCCCACTAAGCGCTCCAAACATTTTGTCTTCTTGAGGGAAGCGGTGAGGGATGACCCCGCTGCGGGAGGACTCTCAGCGCCGTCCGCGGGCCGGCGAGGCCGCCTTGGCTCTCCGGGCTCCTCAGCCCCCTGCCCCTGGGAAGTTCAGAGCCCGTGGCCTGCATCCAGGGGCTTTTAAGATCCGGCCCCCGGCTGGACGGGGCAGGGGAGCGTGGCAGGCACTTCAGCTGGGCTTCACAGAGGTCTGGGTTTGGGCGATCTGGTAGGACGGATTGGCAGGGTGGACTGGAGGGCCGGCCCTCTTGGAGGTGGGGGTTCAGAAAGTCGGGGTGGGCAGGTGAGGTCTGAGCCCGGAGTTTGGAGTGGACAGCCAGGCCCTGAGGGACCCCTGAGCTGTTCCCGGGGCAGTGGCCTGCAAACTGCATCCTCGCTGTCTCCCGGTACCCTGGCGGGGGGCTCTGAGCCCAGCTGGGGTCCACGGCTGGTGGGAGCCCATGTGTGTCTTCGCCCTTTGCTGTGCCCGCTTCCTGGAGAGCCCTCGGGCCGAGGTCTGGGCCTGTGGGAAAGACCGTATGGCTGCACCCCGCTTGAAGACCTGGGGGCCCTGAGCCCTTGCACGGGGTGAGCAGGCAACACCACGGAGAGCCCGGCGGCCAGAGCCGCCTTGCTGAGTTGTGAGGCCCTCTTCAGTGCTCTGAACCGCCTGGCTTTTCAGGGTGATTGGACAATGTAGTTGGCCTTCGTTTTTCTTTCGAGACAGGGTCTCACTGCCTTGTTCCATGCGGCCTTGAACTCGCCATGTAGCTCAGGCTGGCCTGGATCTCCTGATCTTCCTGTCTCAGCCTCCTGCGTGCTGGGATTACAGGCTTGTATCACCATGCATGGTGTAGCTGGTCCTGAACTCTTTCGTAAACCGGGTTGACCTTTGTGGTGATTTTCCTGCCTCAGCCTCTTAAGGGCTAAGATTACAGGTGTGCACCACCACATGTGTCCTGTAGTGTTCTCAGCCTGGGCAACCCCACCCCTCCAAAGACGCTTGCCATGCCTGGGGACACTGTGGTTGTCATAGGTTGTGTGGGGTGTCGCTGTCCCGCGGGCCAAGGACCCAGGGGCACACCGCAGCCTGGGCCAGGGTACAGCAGCCCTGCTGTGAAGAAGGGGCCGGGCACTTACGTGCTCTGTGTACCCTGGGGTTGCACTTGGGGGGCAGCTGCTGGGAGACCGGACACCCGGTGAAGGCACAGCCCAGGGACCCGTGGGGACTGCTGCCCTTCATCTCACAGATGTCCGTCCTGCCCTGGGGAGACGCCAGCACTTGCCATGTGTGCACAGGGTGGTGGGGGTGTCATGGACGTTTTACGGGGGGAAGTGCTGTAAGGGGTTAGAGCCCAGCACGTGTGCAGGTTCCTGGGGTTCCACAGGGGCCCACGAGGAGGAGCTTGAGCCGGTTGCTGCTGGATCATTGCTGGGGACAGTTGGCAGCGCCCATGTCACTCCAGGTGTCCAGGGCAGCTGGAGAGCACTTGGAGTTGGTGGAGGGACATAGGCTTTGTGCGGAAGGGCTGCTGTCGGGGTGGCTGCCCAGGGCCTGCACGTCTCGGCACCCCACCTCCAGCAAACTCCCTTGCCTTGCTCCTCCGCCTCCTCCATGTTGCTGCCTCAGGGCCTTTGCACTTGCCCCTCATCCTCCTGCCCCATCTTTGGGTCTGGGCCTGTGCAGAAGTGGTCTGCTGCTTGGCCCTTGTGGGAGCAGGACTTGGAGCTGACCAGACTGGAGCCCTGGGGAGGACTGAGACAGTGGAGCCTCTTGTTCATGGGGGAAGTGGGGTGGAGGCTGGGGAGACTTCCCTAGCAGGGTCCTGTGTTGCTGGGACCCCCAGGGGACAGCTGCAGGGGAGCAGGGAGATGCCAGGCGGCAGCCCCGTTTGTGGAGGTGGCAGCGCCCCAGCCATCCGGGCCTCAGGCCTCTTCTTTTTGGGACTGTCGGGTGGCCACGGCTGATCTTGGCCGCCTTTCGGGGCGTGAGAAGTCCAGTCAGATGTGCACAGGGGTTGGTGTTTTGTGGGTTTTTTGGTACCAGGAATCGAACTCAAGACCTAGCGCTGGCCAGGCAGGCGCTGTGCCACTGAGCCCCATCTCCGACCCTAACATGCAGCGGCTCGAAAGGCCCTTCCAGCGGCAGGGCGCGGCCCGGCCCCCAGGCTGAGCCTCCGTCCCGCCCCAGCTCGGGACGGAGCCCCTAACAGCTGTGCAGCTGTCCAGGCCGCCCAGGCTGCGGGAGCAGGCTGCCCGGTGCCATCATCGTTTGACCAGAAAGGGGGAGGGGTGCAGTGCTGGGGAGCAGACCCGAGAGGGTGCTGTAGGACCGAGCTGTGTCCCCAGCTCCTCTTGGGTTTTTTGGTGGGGGGGTTGAGACAACACCAGCCAAATGGGCTGGGCAGGACTCGGACTTGCAGTCCTCCTGTCTCGGCCTCCCCGAGTGCTGGGGTTGGAGCCTTTTCTTCCCCCTCCTGTCCAGAACCCAGGGCCTCCGTCGGGGAGCGCTGACCCCCCACGCTGTGGGTCCAGTCCCCGTGGACGTGTGTGGCTCCCAGGGCCGGAGCGCTGGCCTCCCCCTAGGCTGTGGCGCTGGCTGTCAGGCTCGTCCCCTCCTGGTGCTTTGCACTGGGCGTGGATTCCAGAGTAGGACTCTCATCAGGCAGGTGTGTGGCTTGCTGCTAGAGAGCTTGCTGGCCTGGGGGTGTCATCCCTACTACCCCAAAAAGAAAAGAGAAATGTGTGTTCAATGTTTTGGTGCGTGGAGCCAGGCGTGGGGTCGCATACCTGTCATCCCAGCACGTGGGAGGCTGACGCAGGACTGTTGCAAGTCCAAGACCATCCTTGGCTACAGAGTGACCTCAGGGCCAACCTGAACTGCATACTGTCACCCTGTCTCAGAAAGACCAATAAATTTTTTGCTGTGTGAGGGGTAGAACTGGGGGCGTCAGGCGTGCTGGGCAAGCATTCCGCCGCATTAGTGCCGGCTCACAGCTTCTTGGGACAGTCAGCCAGGTGTCTCCGGTTTTTTTTTTTTTTTTTTTGGCGACGACTTGCCTCGTAGCCCAGGCTGGCCTGGATTTGTAGTGCTCCTCCTGCCTCAGCTTCCAGAGGGCCGGGGTTGCAGGCCTGCGCCACCATGTCTGGCTGGCTTCTGTGCCCTGACGGTTCCCCGAGAGGCTGCGATCTGTCGCGCCCGCCTGTGCTGCCTGGGGAATTCCTGAGCGCTTTCCCCAAACAGCAGGCGGCTTCCATGCCCGGGCCGTGCCGTGGCACGTGACTCGCCAGCCGGGAGGCGAGCTGTGGGGGACACGTCCGTCACCGGGGACCAGGCAGAGGGGTGGAGGTGGGGGCTGCCGCAGTCTCCGCCCTGCTGACGGCTGGAGCCTGAGTCCTGGCCGGAGATGGCCCTCTGGTGGGGCGCTGTGCTCTCTCTCTGCCCCCGCGCCCCAGGTCGCGGCACGGTTGGTGGCCTGTGCGTCCCTGATGGGGAGCCCCAGCCGGCGTTGGGCCGGGCAGACCTGGAGGAGACGCTCTGTGCCCGTCTGCCCATCAGGCCCCGGGGCGGGCGCTCTGGTGTGGGAAGGGAGGGTGAAGGCCCCCCGCAGGGAGTGGGGGCACAGCGCGGCGCCCGGGGAACCCCAGCCCTGGACCTGAGCGCCCTTGGTCCCCTGGCGGGGGACAGGCATGGCAAGTGCAGAGGCCCCAAGCCCGACTGTACACCGCTGCCCACCCTGCCAGCGACGCGGCCCGGCCCAGGGCTGTGCCCCGTTCCCCGGGGTCCCACGCCCACCGCCCCGCGTGCAGTGCGCACTGGGGCCGGACCGGGCCATGGTCGGTCCGCTGCACGGTCCTCGTCTCCTAAGCCTCCTGGCGGGCGGGACGGCGCCCCTCAGCGCTCACACCGCCTCGGGGGTTAGAGCGGGACGGGGCGGGGGGACCAGGTCCGCCTCTGGGAGTGCGTGAGCTCGGCACGCTCCTTTTGCTGGGACAGAAACCCCACGGCTGCGACCTAGAACAGGAGACGCGCGTTTGGAGCCAGGGCTTGAGAGGACTCATTGGTGCCGGGTCTGCGCGGGAGCGGGGGGCGCGGCGGGTCACAGCCGCTCGCCCCGGGACAGCCAGGAAGCGGAGAATGGGGAGGCGCTGGGACCCCTCCGGCCGGGCCGCGCTGCTCCCGACGGGGTGCCCCCGGCTTCACGCCAGCAGCTGCCGCATCAGGACGGCGGCGCTGGTGGTTTTGCGTGACTTTGTGGGTGTCGTTCAGGCAGCAGCGCGGGACCCCTGGCTTCCGGAGCTGCTGTGCGCATGCGTGGAGAGTGGGGACGCCCTGGGCTCAGGCAGGTGCACGCCTGCTGCCCTGGCCTCTCTGCGGTCTCCGGGCTCGGCCTTCTCAGGTTCCGTCGGCTTCGCGGGGAAAAGCCTGGAAGCCAAGGCTTCCGAGGATGAAAACCATTCAAGGGCGAAGCTGACATCCGAGCAGGGTGCCGGGGGATAGTCCGGCCTCTGGCGTTCTGGGAGGCCGAGGCGGGAGGAGCTGGAGTTAGACCCCAGCCCGGGCAGCCGAGCTCCTCGGTGAGACTGCGGCACGCGGACCCTGGGTTCAGTTCGGTCCCGAGCCACCTAGAGATGACGCCGGGTTATGTGCCCGGCTTCAAGGGATCGAATACCCGCGAATTCTGCCGTCCCCAGGGGCCCAGGGCACCGCCCCGTGGACGCTGAGGTGCGCGACCCCACGGCAGCGGCGGGGTGTAGTGGGACCGAGGGTTGGCGGCGGGACAGTGGACAGCGGCTCCCTGCGGGTGGCCCTCCTGACGAGCCCCACCCCGCCCACCCGCAGCCGCCGCCATGGCCCAAACCCTGCAGATGGAGATCCCCAACTTCGGCAACAGCATTCTCGAGTGCCTGAACGAGCAGCGGCTGCAGGGCCTGTACTGTGACGTGTCGGTGGTGGTCAAGGGCCACGCCTTCAAGGCCCACCGGGCCGTGCTGGCCGCCAGCAGCTCCTACTTCCGGGACCTGTTCAACAGCAGCCGGAGCGCGGTGGTGGAGCTGCCGGCGGCTGTGCAGCCGCAGTCCTTCCAGCAGATCCTCACCTTCTGCTACACCGGCCGGCTCAGCATGAACATGGGCGACCAGTTCCTGCTCATCTACACGGCCGGCTTCCTGCAGATCCAGGAGATCATGGAGAAGGGCACCGAGTTCTTCCTCAAGGTGAGCTCCCCAAGCTGCGACTCGCAGGGCCTGCATGCCGAGGAGGCCCCGCTGTCGGAGCCGCAGAGCCCCGTGGCGCAGACGTCGGGCTGGCCGGTCTGCAGCACGCCGCTGCCCCTGGTGTCGCGGGTCAAGACGGAGCAGCAGGAGTCGGACTCCGTGCAGTGCACACCCGTGGCCAAGAGGCTGTGGGACGGCAGCCAGAAGGAGGCCGGCGGCGGCGGCGGGGGCAACGGCAGCCGCAAGGTGGCCAAGTTCTCCACGCTCGACCTGACCACCAGCCGGACGCCCCAGCCGGCCCCCGCCGTGGCGGCCGCCGTGGCCGCAGGGGGCCTGGGGAGCGGGCCCAGCACGTCGGAGCGGACCAGCCCCGGCACCTCGAGTGCCTACACCAGCGACAGCCCCGGCTCCTACCACAACGAGGAGGACGAGGAGGAGGACGCGGGCGAGGAGGGCGCGGACGAGCAGTACCGGCAGATCTGCAACATGTACACCATGTACAGCATGCTGAACGTGGGCCCGGCAGGTAGGCGGCCCCGCGCCTGTGCGTGCGCGTGCGCGCGTCCCCGCCCTACCCCCACCCACACCCTGGCTCGGGCTCACGCCCCAGCTCGGGCTCACGCCCCGGCTCGCGCACACCCTGCCGCCTCCCCCGCAGCCGAGAAGGTGGAGGCCCTCCCAGAGCAGGCCACCCCCGAGTCCCGCAGCCGCATCCGGGTGCGCCAGGACCTCGCCTCCCTCCCCGCGGAGCTCGTCAACCAGATCGGAAACCGTTGCCACCCCAAGCTCTATGACGAGGGGGACCCCTCGGAGAAGGTGGAGCTCGTGACAGGTGTGCGGGCGGCGCTGGGGCCGTGGGGCTCCCGGGAGGGGGCGGCAGGGCACGCGGACACCCCGGCCACCCCGCCGCCTCCCCCGCAGGCACCAACGTGTACATCACCAGGGCGCAGCTCATGAACTGCCACGTCAGCGCGGGCACGCGCCATAAGGTCCTGCTGCGGCGGCTGCTGGCCTCCTTCTTCGACCGGTGAGGAGCCTGCGGGGGCGGGGCGGGGGTGCGGGGGGCACCCCAGGCTTGGCTGGGACCTGCTGACGCCACCCCGCGCCCCAGGAACACGCTGGCTAACAGCTGCGGCACCGGCATCAGGTCCTCCACCAACGACCCTCGCCGGAAACCACTGGACAGCCGCGTCCTCCACGCCGTCAAGTGTGAGTCCCCCTGGGGCCCGGGGGGCGGCCAGGCTTTGGGCGGCGGGGCCTTGGGGGTCGCGGGCGGGAGCGCGTGGCGCAGAGGGGCCGACGCCGCGGGGGCTGCGCCCACTCTGCCCGCAGACTACTGCCAGAACTTCGCCCCCAACTTCAAGGAGAGCGAGATGAATGCCATCGCGGCCGACATGTGCACCAACGCCCGCCGCGTGGTCCGCAAGAGCTGGCTGCCCAAGACCAAGCCACCGCTGGCCGAGGGCGACGCCTACACCGCCTTCATCAGCGACTCCGGCAAGATGGAGCCCGACGTGATGGGCATGGAGCAGAGCTTCGAGACGGCCAGCCACGACGGCGAGGCCGGCCCCTCCGCAGAGGTCCTCCAGTAACGCTCGGCCCGCCGCCGGCCGCCGCCCTCCGCACACCCCGCGCCCTCCCGGTCACGGTCACGAGCTACTGTCCCCCACCCCGCGGGGGCGCTGCATGCGCCCGGCGCCCCGCCCGCTCCACCCACCTCCGCCCGCGGTCCCCGCTCCCAGGCCCGGCCAGGGGGCCACCGCCGGGGCGCCCGGGTGCTCTCAGGGCCCCTCCGCCGTCTCCCAGTGCTTCCACGTCTCCCAAGCGCCTTCCTGGCCGGCCCTCGTCGGGCCCGGGCCCGGGCGCGGCTGGGGGACTCCACGTGCAGCTAGGGCCGGGGCCGAGGGAGACTGGTCCAAGCAAGGGGCTCCTGGGGAGCGGCGGGGTCCCGGGTGGGCTCCGGAGTGTGTGGACGTTCACGTGTGCATGTGTAGTTTGCTTTTCGGAGAGCTGGAGGTAGCGAAGGCAGGGAGAGCAGAGTTGGGGCCCAGGGAGCAGGCCGAGGGGTCCCCCTTCCCCACCACCCCGCTGACCGCGGCAGGCCTCCCCAGCCCGCTCCCCCTGTACATACTTTTTAAGAATTTTTTTAGTGAATGAAATATTGAAGTATAAGATTTCCTTTTATTTTTCAAACCAACGGGACTGTGTCTGAGGTCCCCTGGGTCCCCGGGGGCCGTGGAAGGCAGGACAGGTGGGCAGGCTGAGTGCGTGCGTGGGGGGTGCCTGAGGGGCTGCAGTGTCTTGGGGGCGTCCCGGGCCGGGCGGTGGCCACTGTCTGTTCCTCCGCACCCTTGTCCAGCGTGAGTGCTGTGGGTGTGAGTGGTGCGCATGGGGGTGTCCCCGGCCCTGTGCTCCCCGTTCCCCAGCTCCCCCGGCCCCAGCACCCAGCCTCCTCTCCCAGGGCGGGGGGTCCCCGGGGTCCGGGGTGAGCGCGGCAGCTGGCATCCTGACATTGCTTGTGGCGGGGTGGGGGTGTTGCCCGCTTCCCGGGCCCGCCCCAGCACCTTCGCCCCGTGGTCCAGTGTGGGAGAGGGGGTGGACACCCCCAGCTAAAGCACAAGCAAGCACCTTAGTCGCATTCCTCTCCCCGCCCTGCCCGCCACAGCGCGACCCCGAAGCACAACGTCCTGGTCACTTGGCGAGCAGTTGGCCCAAGGAGGGGCGCAGGAGCTGTTCCTGGCTCCCTGGGGGACGGGCGAGGGGCGTGGGGGAGGAGACTCCTGCTAGGAGAGCCAAAGACAGGGTTGTGCCTTACCCGGGAGCCCCTGCACCCCGCCCCGCACCCCGGCCAGCCCAGCCCTGCTCCGGGCGCACGTTCACCCGCCCCGGGCCGCCGGGGACAGACGGACAGCTGTCATCTGGACAGACGATCAGGACTCCAGGGCCCTCTTCCCAGCTCCACTGCCGCCCGCGCCCTGCTCAGGGGACCAGTCACCCCATCCACGTGAAGTGCCAACGCCCTCCCCGCCCCGGGGCCACACCCTGGCCCACCCGAAGTGAGATTGCACATTAACTACTGTTAGGAGGGAGCGCGGAGGACAGGGGAACCTGACCCTGACGGGAGAATAAACAGACGTCTTTGTAACAGCCCTGTGCCTCCCTCGAGCTCACTGGGCACGGGCGTGGGGCGGCGTACCCGGGACCCTGCTGCACTTCCGTTCTGAGCTCTTCCCCTGCCTCCTGAGGGGGTCCTGGAAGGGCTGCGCTGTGGGGAGGACGGTGAGCGGGAGGGCACTGGACGGTCCGCTTGGTGACCGGGCCAGGCTGCTGGCCAGGCTGCTGGCTCTGGGGCATCTCAGGAGGCCGAGGGCGGCCTCTTGCTAGGTGAGGGTTTTCAAGAGCCACTCGGTCACCCGGAGAAGCGCAGTGGGTCTGCCACCAAGTCCCCTCACTGGGTGGCCTGCTTTGCTTCGGTAGTGTGTAGGCAGCCCTGGAGAAATGGCAGCTCCTCTGCCTCCTGACCCCGGAGACTCGGATGGAAGCTGTCCTGCGGGAGCTGAGGAGTCTGGCGGGAACGCAGGGCACTTCTGTTTATGGTGTCTGCAGCGAACCCAGGACCTTCGTACCGAGCTGTGCTCCCAGCAACTCCATCCTCGCCTTTTTTTTTTTTTGAGATGGGGTCTTGCTATGTAGCTCAGGCTGACCTCAGCGATCCTCCTGCCTCAGTCTTCTAGAGTGTTGGGACCCCAGGTGTGCAGCACGACTTTGGCATGTGCTGCCCGAGCTCCATGTGTCCCCATTTCTCCGACAGATGGCACGACTCTGGGTGGGGCGCTCTTGTACCACCCGTGGTCACAGCTCTGTTGTGACCCTGTGGAACACCTTTGGTCACACATGTGAGTCAGGGCCAGCCTGGTCTCCATACTGACATCAGCCTCAAAAAGAACCAGAACCAAGTGCCTTCAAAGTAGAGGTCGAGGTCCAGTCGGGCACAGGGGCCTCAGGTGGGGGGGGCTGGGCGCCCCGAGCGCACACAGAGGCAGGCGTTCCTGGGGTAGCCAGGGTCCACTGTTACAGCCTCACACGCAGCGTGGGGATCACAAGGTCCCGAGTGCAGTGAACAGGCAGAAAGACGCCCGCGGTGTGGCTAACGCTGGGGTTTTACTCCCAACTCGGCACACGGAGAGCCGCGGGGGCAGATGGCTCTGGGGCCCAGAGCAGGACAGAGGCTGGCATCTGTCCGCGGTCTTCCTGCCTCTGCCACCTCTCAAGCGCACTTGGGACAGGTGCCAGGCCCCGCTCCTACTCCAAGGGGCAGGAGCAGCTCCCAAATGGCATTCATGGCTCTGGGCACCAAGGAGGGCCTGGGTCAGAGGGAAGACGAGGAGAGCCATGCGAGCCAGGGTCTCACTGAAATTGCAGAGGTCCTCCTGCCTCAGCCTCCCGAGTGCTGAAATTGCACGCGTGCAGCAGCGTGCCCAGCTGACCTCATTCCAAGACTGAGGGTACTCACCACTCCTCTGGGACGTCTTGCCGAGGACCCTCTCATCGGGGACGGGGTGTGTTTCATCTCAGGGGCAAAGGTGTCCTCCCCGGGGCACCCAGCCCACAGCAGGGCACCCCTCATCTGCTCCAGCGCCGGTCCCAGCTGCTGCCACTTAGTCCAGGACCAGCTACAGTGGAGGTGTGCGCAGGCGCCCCCAGCCCAGGGTCCCTGCCACTCAGGCGAATCTGCTAGCATCCAGCAGGTCGCTGTGACACCCGGGCAACGGGCTTGCCTTCCGGCATCTGTGGGTCACGTAGGCAGGCACAGTGCACACCTGTAATTCTAGTGCAGTGCTGGGGAAACTGAGGCGGGAGGCGCACTGAGAGACCAAGGCCAGCCTGGGCTACACGGTGACTCGAAAACACCGACAAAGAAAAATACATATATATATAGCGGTTAGCCTGCTCAAGCAAGGCGGCCCCATGCGGTGCTGTGTGACCTCTTCGGGCCTCCGTTCTCCATGCGCAGAGCAGGGCCCGCGCGAGCCCTCGCGACCCAGGCTTGCAGCGGGACTGGGCCGAAAGCAGGAGTGACTCCGCCTCTTCTCACCGTGCCCTCCAGTGCCGGGCTGCAGGGCCGCGACCACGCACCCTGGACCACAACACGGGGATCTTCCAGAGAACAGGTCCCCTTCGCCCAGCCCGCACCGCTCCCGACCGTCGTCCGCGCGAGGCTGGCTTCCTAGCGCACAGCGCTCTGCCGCCACACCCCCGGGCCGAAGTATGGGAGCTTTCGGCCCCGCTTCAGCCATCTTGGTTGTGGGCATGGAAAGCTTCCGGTCCGCGCCACGCCCCTCCGCGGAGTCCGGGTTCCGGAGCACAGCCCTAGAACAGTCTCAATTCCAGCCCCTGCCCCTCTGGCTGTGCCCGCACAACCTGTTTCCCTTCAGCGGCAACGTGAATAGCTGCCTCCCCTCACTCAGGCAGCAGCTCAGGCGAACCTTTGTTAGTTCATTAAGTTCACGCTGTGGGATTTGGGATTACCTAGGCTCGCGCACTGAGCTACATGTATTCTGAGGCTGTCTTGCGAAGTCGTTAAATTGCCCAGGTTGAGTCCGCACTTGAGATCCTCCTGTCTCAGCCTCTGGGGTGTTGGGATGACCGCTGTGCCCAGGTTGGACTCACTGAAGCCTCACGAGGACGCCGGCGTTGGCCCGGCTACCGTCCGGGCGGCCGACCCAGCCTAGGGTCCCACAGGCGCTCAGGGAAGAGCGGGTAGAACCGATCCCTCTCCTTCCCGTGCGGGACCGCCTTCTGCGCCGTTCTGCCGGACTCGCTCCGCGCCCCTGCATCTCCTCGCGAGAGGGGCAGAAAGGTCGCCGGGGCGGGTAGGGGAGCAGGGGGTCCCTTTCCACGCGCGTGCAGGTGGGTGTCGAAGACTCGCGTGGCGGGGGCTCAGCCAGGCTGGACACGAGCCCGATGGACCTCCAGGGGCCTCTGTGTATACGGTCGCCTGGTTCTCCGTGGGGGACGGGGGTCAGGGCGTCGCCGGCAGCCCCCAGGTGCTGCCCATGGACAGTGTCCAGGCCGGCGCCTGGCGGGCGGCAGGGCCGAAGAGGAGGGCCCCCGCGAGGGGGAAGGATCGATACTGGGGACAGCTTAGGAGAGGGCTTCCAGGGAAGCCGGGGATTGAGTTCCCACGTGCCACAAAGGATGGAAACTCAGGGTGCCAATTAGGGGGCCGGGCCTGGAATACCTCGTCCCCGGGAGGCTGAGGCAGGAGAATCACAAATTAGAGCCTGGACACTTTATTGATACTCTATCTCAAAAAACAAAGAAATGAAAAAGGGAGGTGGGGCGAAGGATGTGGTTCAATGTGAAGGTCCTGAATTCAATCCCCAGGAGAGCAATCAATCAATAAAATGGGGGCAGGTGGCAGGAATATAACTTGGGAGGGGCGATCCTGAGGAAATGAACCAGGATCTCCACGGGGAAGGGAATGGCAAGATCGTTATGTGAGGTCTCCGGGGACGGCGCCCGCGAAGCCCCGGGTCACCCGGAGGCGGGCCGAGGGTTTTCCCGCAGGACGTAGGGCCTCGCACCCAAGCAAAACCTCAGCTGCCCCGCTGGGCGCGCGCCCGAAGTCCCGGCCCAAGAAGCAGGGAAGGGCGTGTCCACAGACGCGGGCCCCGCCCCGGACCCCTGTCCTTATATGGGCAGCCGGAAGCTGCAGCGCGCCGTCTACGTCACCGCTTCCAAATTTAGCTCTGGAAGTCAGCGCGCGGGCTCCAAAGGCGCGCAAGCTCCGCGCGTAGCGTGAGGAGGGGGCGCCCTTTAAAGGAGCCGCACCACGGATGATAAGAGCTGTCGGGCAGTTGTGTTTGTGCGCTTGCGCGCGTGTGCAACTGGCGATGAGTTTTCTACGAGCGCGTGGAGGCAGGCGGGCCCGGTGTTTGCTCCGCTCTTTCCCGGCAGGGCGTGGAGTCCGCTCCCACCGCAGTCCCGCCCCGGGGCGTGGGGGCCGCCAGCTGCCCGGGTGGGAGCCACGTGTTCGCTGCCCGCGGCCCCACCCCGCCCGGCCCTCACTTCCACCGCCCACGAGCGGGCGGCAGGGAGGTCGGTCCAGGCCCCTGCACCGCGGCTGCCTATTCATTCGCCCGGCAGACCCTGGACAAGCAGCACCTTTTCCCCCCTGGAAACAGACGTAATCCTACCTTACGCCGAGTCCCAGATACCGATGGAGTGAAAGAGGAAGGAGCCTGGCCGAGGTGGTGGCGCGCGCCTGTAATCCCAGGGCTCGGAGGCCGAGGGAGGAGGGTCTCTAGGAGTTTCAGGCCAGCCTGGTCTCAGCACCCCACCACCACCCAAGTTTAGCAGACCTGGCACGTAGAAAGCGCCGAGCTAAGCGCGTTGTTCCCGATTGCGAAAGGGTCAGACGGCTGGAGGACGCTAGGAGTCGAGCCCAAGGGGGCTGCAGGGCTCCAACCTGGGTCTTCCCGGGTGCAAGAGGAAACACCGCCCACGACCCGCCGGTGCCTCCCGTCGCCAGCTCAGGCCCAGGCTCTGAGCCCCACCCGGGCGTCGGCGGGGTGTGGAGTAAGGAGACCACCCCCAGAGTCCGCGTGCAGTAGGGGGCCGCCCCGCGCTGTCGGGCTTTCCGTCGCCTAGCCTGGCTGGGTAAATTCCGCCCTGTCGCTTTAAGGAGCCTCTGGCCACCGCGCAGCGGAACGCCCGGATGCGGCCCTCTGATTGGGCGGGGCCCCGCTGATGTCATCATAGGTATAAAAGGCCTCGAGTGGCCGGCGCCCAGGCAGAGCTTCCGAGCTGTCGCCGTTGGGAGGGTTAGCGTGTTTTCCGCGGTTCCCGGCCGCCACCAGCGCAGAGTTCCCGCAGCCCTCGCCGTCGAGTTGCCATGGAGGTGCAGAAGGAGGCTCAGCGCATCATGACTCTGTCGGTGTGGAAGATGTACCACTCGCGAATGCAGCGCGGCGGCCTGCGCCTGCACCGGAGCCTGCAGCTGTCGCTGGTCATGCGCAGCGCCCGGGAACTCTATCTTTCCGCCAAAGTGGAGGCGCTGGAGCTCGAGGCGCCCTCGCCACCCGCGCGCGGCCCGGACCCGCGCCTACACCCGCCGCGGGAGGCGGAAGTGGCCGCCGCGTGTGAGCCCCCCGACGGGGAAGCGCCGGAGCCCATGGACGCGCAGGAGGCGGAGGCGGCGGCGCTCTCGAGAGCCGCGGAGACACCGGCCCGCTGCTCCCCGCGCCCCGCCAGGGCCGGCCGTAAGCGGCGCAGCAGCAGCAGCCCGAGCGACGGCGCGGACACCGGCCTGGCCCCCAGCAAGAAGGCTCGCCTGGAGGAGGAGGAGGCGCAGGCGGAGGCGGCGGCGTCGGAGCCGCCCGATCCCCTGCCGCCCGCGTCCGCGCAGACCGAGGGCGCCTTCCCCAATCTGGCGCGCGTCTTGCAGCGGAGTTTCTCGGGCCTGCTCAGCCGCGGCCCGGCCGCCGCCCCGACGGCGCCCCCAGCGCTTGACGCCACGCCTGCCTGCCGCGCGGCGGACCCGGTGCTGCGCGTGCTCGTGCGCGCCGTGGTGGCCTTCTGAGCGCCGAGCCGCTGCCGGAACCAGAGCGTGCGCCGAGCCGTGGGCCCGAGCGCGCAACCGAGGCGTCGCGCCCGCCCGAAGCACGCGAGCCGGCGAAAGCCCAGAGGAGTGAGGCGGCTGCCCGGGCGCGGGGGGCGCAAAGGGACCGAGCCCGGGGATCGGCGGCGGCCAGGAGCCGGTGGCGCGAGCGCCTTCCGCGAGACCCGCGGCGCCCAGAGGTGCTGAAGTGCGGACTGGGATCCGGGCCTCGACCTCTCCCACGCGGGGAGAGGGTCGGCTCGGTCCGTCAATCTCAGTGTCGGACTTGATTCTTTTTTTTAGTGAAGCGCTGGGTCGCTCTTCGAGACTTTCCAGTGTCAGCCCTAGAATCCTGGGCGCTCCCAGCCCCTCGGTGACATACTTGTGCAAGCGGTCACCGTTGCGTCATGGGGCCGGGGCCGGGGCCGGGGTGGTGAGCTTCCTGTCGCCCGGCGTGGGTGTGGGGCCCGGGAGGAGGCTCCCGGGTGTGGACGCCCTGGGGAGTGGGAGGAGCGCGGCCTGAGTCACTCGGCCCGGCCTGCCGCCACCGCGGGAGCCCAGCGAGTTTCAGATTCATTGTTTTTGTTTTGTTTTTTAACTTCCTCATCTGTTTGTGTTAAGAGGTGGCGCGGTGCCCCCAGCCTAGAGCGCGACCTCCTGCGGACACACGGACACGCAGCCCAGCTGCACCAGGGAGGAGCGGAGGGGTGCCCGGCGCTGCCTTTCTCGTGGCGGGCGCCGTCGGCCTGGCGTCGTGACGGGGGTGTCGCAGCGGGGACAATAAAGGCCATCGCAGTGGGAAGTGCGGTCTGTCTGGTTCTCTTGCCGCGGGGGCGGGGCGGTTCAGGGACCCAGGAACCGGTCGGGCCGGTTACCGCGGGGGCGAGAACGCCCGGCCCCTCGGCTCTGCCCCGGGCCTCCGTGCTGGAGGCATCCACCGCCCTTCACTCGAGGCTGGGGGTTTCCAGAATCCCCCTGCCTATACGAGGGAAAGGCGCTTTCTCATTTCTAACCGTAGGGGGATGTTTGGGAGTTAAGCGCCCCAGACGGAGTCAGAAGCAGTAATTGGAGCCTAGAGAACGCACTTTGCCGGGCGCAGAGGTGCAGGCCTGTCATCCCAGCACTCCTGGAAGCTGAGGCAGGAGGATCACCAGAAAGACATAGAGATCCTGTCTCAAAATTTAAAAGTTGATTTAAAAAGATGAGGATGTCCCTCCGAGCGAAAACCCTGGGTTAAATCTTACATGTTGCAGCGATGAGTCGGGTCTGGAGGACCCCTGGGGTTTTGGAGCGCGCTTTGTGCCGGGCCAGTCTCCCTCGGGACGGGTGTCAATTTCCCTGCCTTAGAAACGGGTCTGTAAACATAGTTCCTGTCACACTTTAGGTTCAGAAATGCCTTGGTGAGCCAGACACGATGGCGCTCCCATCTCCCCCGCACTCTGGGAGGCTGAGGCAGGAGGGTCTCAAACTGGAACCCATTCTGGACAACTGCGAAGAGACCCTGACTGAAAATCAGACAAGGGCTGGGGATGTAGCTCAGTGCAAAGGCCCTGGGTTCAGTCGTCAGTAACACACACACAGTTCTCGTCTCCGGGAGCCGTGCTGAGAGGAGGCAGCATTCCTCCCCTGCTGGTTCAGAGCCGCCGCAGGCGTCGCCCGGGGCTAGGAGAGGGGTGGCGGTGAGGACAAAGGAGCCGCAGGTGCGGGATCCGCGGCGGGAGCGGGACTGTGGGCCCCGCCTGTGACAGCTGGCGGCGCCATGGCGCCTGTGACCCGGGGACCTGACCCCAGGCGTGGGGGTGGGCAGTCCGGGCCTCCCCTGCCTCACTCCTTCCGGGAAAGTGTGGGGACTCAGTAGCAGCCGCAGGGCCCCCAGGGGACGTGGGGGCGCGGTGCCCACGCCCCAGGGCCCCGGGAAGTCCCTGGTGGCCAGGGAGGGGCGGTGCGCATCCTGTCGGAGGAACGGCCGGGCCCTTCCTTCCGCGGGAAGCCGCGCTCGACCCCCACCGCGCTGCAGGCCGGGGGTTTCCGGTGCCGGCCTGGGCGGAAGCCGTCTTCACTAGACCGCGGGATAGAGCGCCCCCCTCGTCCACCGCCTCAGCCATCACAAGGGGCAAAAGTGAAAGTCTGCGGGGCTGCAGACATGTCAGGGTGGCCACTCCCCTAGGGTGCCAAGCGCTGCATAAATACAAACATTATTATTATCACATTTTTTTTTTTTTTTTGGAGACAGGGTCTGTCAGTTCAGGCTGGCCTGGACCTCACTTGGTAACCCAGGCTGGACTGGAACTTGGAACGATGGTCCAGCCTCAGCCTCCTGAGTGCTGGGATTATAGGCTGTATTGTTACTTTTGAGACAAGTTTTTGGTCTGTTATCCAGGGTGGCCTTGAACTCCCTGCGTAGCCCAGGCCGACCTACCCATGGAGATCCTCCTGCCTTAGCCTTCTAAGTGCTCAGTTTACTGATGTAGGCCACCATGCCCAGGGATAATCACAAATCTGTCACAACTAACAACTTAAGTAGGTCTGGGGAGCACGCCACACTATTCCCTGGGACAGGCTATCTGGAATGTAATCAATAAGACAATAGCTATGAAAACTACAAATGTCACCCAGCCTGGGACCAGCAGATCAAGCAGGGAAACTCCCCGCCTGGGGCAGCAGCCTCCCAAAGGAGTTCTGGAATCCCAGCACTGTAGGAGGCTGTGGCAGAAAGATCACAAGTTTGAGGATGGCAACTTGGCATTTTAGTGAAACCCTGACTCAAAAAAAAAAAAAAAAAAAACAGGAACTGGGCGTGGTGGCACACATCTGTAATCCCAGCATTCCAGAGGCTAAGGCCAAAGGATCTCTGCTAGCCTGAGGCTAGCCTGGGCTACGCAGTGAGTCCAAGGTCAACCTGAACTACATAATGAGATGCTGTCTCGAAAAAATAAAATGTGATAGTTCAGTGTGATGACCCAATCCGTGTGTGTGTGTGTGTGTGTGTGTGTGTGTGTGTGTGTGTGGTGGTGGTGGTGGTGGTGGTGTTGCCCGAAGTCAGCACAAAGGAGAAACAGCCTACAGCTGTCTGGCCAAGATGGAGGAGTTACTGCTGCTCCTCAGAGGGCGGGAGGCCTGAGCCAGAGATGGGCAGGCAACGCGGCAGTTCGCTGGGAACCGGTAGTGTGACTGGCCAGCCGCAGGCCCCTCTGCGTGCCCTGTGGCCTGCGCCATCTCTTAGTGTCTCCTGCAGGGGTCCCTGGGTTCCACCCCAGCACCGGAAACAGAGATGAAGCACGGGAAGCGTTCCGCCAGGTGTCAGGCACATTTTATTTTCACATAGGTCCCGGGTCAAGCCCAGGGAGTCTCACTGAGAGACATCCCCAGCCCTTTTTACGTTTTATTTCATTATTTTCTTTTATATGAGACAGGGTTTCACTCTGCACCTCAGGCTGGCCTTGAACTCACCATGTAGCCCAGGCTGGCTCTGAAATCACCCCAATCCTCCTGCTTCAGCCTCCCAAGTGCTGGGATTACAGGCGTGGCCACTAGGCCCAGCATCCCTTTTTATTTTTTACTTTGACACAAGGTCTCCCCAGGTTGCCCAGGGTGCCCTCAAACTTTCAATCCTCTTGCCTGAGCTTTAAGGAGTTGGTGTGGACACCACACCTGTTCTAACCCACTGATTAATCACTCTCCATACTTGAAAGGTAGCAGTTAAGGTTACAATGAAAACAAAACAAAGCCATAAAATCTCGCTGAAACAGTAGCCAGGGTGAGTTTCCAGGGCAAGATTTTTTTTTTTTTTTTGGCACCGGGGATTGAACTGACAGCCTCACCCCTGCCAGGCAGGTGCTTAGGCCACTGAGCCAAACTCCCAGCCCTGGTTTTTTGAGGCAGGGTCCCACTACATAGCTCAGGCCGGCCTTGCCTGCATTGTACTCAAGCCGGCCTCGAACTCACAACACTCCACCTACCTCAGCCTCCCAAGTGCTGGGATTAAAGGCGTGGGCCACCACACTCAGTTCAGGGCAACGTTTTTTATTCCAAGACAGATGAGCAAGTTTTAAAGACACATTATTTCCAAGAGAAAACTTTTCATTTTTCTCGGTTTTTGAGATGTGGTCTTGCTGTGGAGCCCAGGCTGAGTTTAAACTCGTGAAGCTTCTCCTGCCTCAGCCTCCGAAGTGCCTGGATTCCAGTGTGTCTTTAGATTGAGAAGGACTTGCCGATGAAAGGGATAGATTCCCGGAGGTTAATTCCAAGTCCCTTAGGTAACTTTGAATGTGGGGCTGGGCTGTAGCTCTGTGTTATGCCTAAGGCCCTGGGTTTTCCTAGTCTCCCCTAAGTCCTGATCTGTCACCCTGGGGCCACACTGACCTGCTTTTCACTCCCGCACTTTCTCAGTCTTCCCAGCCTCTGTACGGAGGACCGCTCTGGGGAGAGTTCAGGTGTGCACCCTCACTGGGTCCGAGACGGCAGTGTTTTTCATCGACAGTCCGGTCGAGAGCTGATTTTACCTAACAATGAGCAGGACCGCAGGGGCTCCACGAGGAGGCCTTCCTGTGCGTGCGGGGAAAGTGCGTGTGCCAGCTTCCTCCGGCACGAGCTGGGCACGGCCCCTTTAACAGGGAGGCACCGGGGCCGGGGAGCCCCACCCTGGAAGACAGCAGGTTGGGGCCAGATCCACAGGGCGGGTCTTGTCCCCACCCTGCTGCACCGGCACCGCCTGTTTACCAGACCTGTCGAGCCGGTTCCGGGACGCGGACACTCAGCCCTGGCCTAGATGCAGCGGGGCGGGGCGGGGCTTAGCCTGCGAGGGTGGGAGACTGGCCGGCGCGCGGGGCGGGGCGATTGGTGCAAGTCGCTCCTGGGCGGGAGCATGGAAATTAAGTCCCGCCCACTCCGGCCCGCTCCAGCCGCTTCCGAGAACTCTCAACTCGGGTCGCCCCGTGTGCAGGGCGGAGCTCTGTCGGAGGGCGTGGTCGTCGTGGGCGGGGCTTCTACGGAGGGCTGTCCCTCGAGGGCGGAGCTTTTTTGGTGGGCGTGGCCTTCGGTCTAGGTAATGCGGTGGGCGGGAACAGGCTCAGAGCGGTGCTGCGGGGGTGCGGGGCTGGAGAGCTGCTCCACCTGCACCCGAGCGGGGGACTCGGGCCGGGGGTACCTGGACCCCACAAGTTGTGTCCGGAGCCTGGCACCGTTCGCGTTTGATTTTTGAGGCTGATCCCGGGCTCATCCACCCCCTTGGTTAAGGGAGTGGGGGTCCACAGCTCGTCTCGGGCCTCCAGGTCCCCGGACCCCTGTCACCGTGGCCCCTGCACGGTGGGCGCAGTCAGGGCCTCCCGTCCCCGCGGCCCACTCCAAGGTGACAGTCTGGCCCGGGCCCCGCCTGCCGGCCGCTGTCCCAGGTCCCCATCTGTCCCCCCAGCTGCCGCCCCTGTGTCCCGCGTCCGCCCAGGCCGGGCCACCCTGCCGGGCATCTAATCGGCACCAGCTGGCGGCGGGGCCGAGGACGCGGAGGACAGGCCGGCCCGACAACCTGACCCTGGCCGGGTGAACAGGGAGGGGCGGGGCCCCTGGGACCGGAAAGCCCAGAGTCAAAGCCTTGTGGCTCCCGGATGGGGGCGGGTGCCAGGCCCTGGAAAGCCCAGCCCGCGGGGAAGGCCCGGCCGCCTCCTCCCCGGCGCGGGCTGTGCGGTCAGCGCCCCTCCGAAGGGCTCCCCAAGTCCTCCCGGCCAGAAGCAAGGCCGTGCAGAGAAGAACGGGGCTCGGAGGCGCAGGGCCCCAGAGCTTCGCGTGAGCCCTCGCCTCGGATGCAACTGCGGGGAGCACCCCAAGACCTGGCTCCCGTGGGGATGGGACAGGAAGGGTCGCCCGGCTGGCAAACGGCCGTCTCGCGGGGCCGGGACTTGTGGATTCCACGACAGAGGCCGCACCTTCCCCGCCCCAGTGGGGTCACGGGACTCGCCGGCTTCCCCTTTGTGGCTGTGGGTGGTGCCACCAGGGACCCGAGGCAGGTGACAGCAGAGGTTCCCCCACCCAAAAAAGAGAAAAACCCAAAAAACCACAATTGTTTTTGGAAACAAGGTCTCACTAAGCTGCTCAGGCTGGGCTCGGGCCTGTGATCTGCGATCCGGACTTCTAGGTGTGTTTTCGAGGTCAGCCGCAGGCAGGCCGCACCCTGAGGCCTGGGCCTTAGGCAGTCTGGGCCTCTGGGGTAGGAGGAGCCGCCTTCCCCCCGGGGAGCGGGGCCCAAGCCTTAGCAACTGCTGCTTCCTTCCTACTTGGTGCCCCAGGGAGGCGGGAGGCTCCTCCGATTACAGAGCCGGCCTGGGGAGGCCCGAGTCCAAGACGCTTTAAAACTGTACCTAGGATGGAGCCCACAGCCTCACTCCTGGGGCAAGCCCTTTTCCTTTTGTTTGGTGGCACCGGGGATCAAACTCAGAATCTCGCACCTGTCAGACAGGCACTTAAGCCACTGAGCCAAACTCCCGGCCCTGGTTTTTTGAGGCAGGGCCGCACTGTGTAGCTCAGGCTGGCCTTGCACTCACATTGTAGCCCAAGCCAGGCTCGAACTCACAACGCTCCTCCTACCTCAGCCTCCCGAGTGCTAGGATTAAAGGCATGCGCCACCACGCCCGGCTTTTGGTGTTTTTTTGTAGTAATTAAGTTTACTGGTACAATTTATTTATTTTTGGTTTTTTATTTTTATTTTTTTACTGGTACAATTTAGCTATGCATAACGATTACCCTCATCAGAGGGAGCTTGCACATGTACATGGTTGTGTCTTAGTTCCTCTTTTTTTTTTTGAGACAGTGTCTCCACACATAGCCCAGGCCAGCCTTGAACTCATGGTGATCCACCTGCCTCAGCCTCCCGAGTGCTGGGATTACAAGGGTACGCCTGTCTAGTCAGCCCCGTTTTGCAGTGGGGGAAACTGAGGTACAGCATGATTAAGCAACAGGTCCAGTCCAGCTCCGACCTTGTACAGTGAAGTCCTTGTGCGGGGGTGGGGGCGGGGACCCGGAGCCGTGCACAGCCCGACTTCGGCGTCCACCTCACCTCTGGTTCTTAGGTAAGGACCGCGGGCTCCTCCCCGGCCGCTTTTCCTCCCCTCCTCTCACCACTTCCGTTTCATTCCTCGGTCGAGTGACTGCATTTTTTTCTTCTTTCCGCAGGGTAAAAACTTCCCTGTGGGGCCAATTTGTGCACACAGAGCCTAGGGCTTTCCTGAGGACAAAGTCATTTGTTTGCTGATAAAACGGAACCGCCCGCCTGCACCCTGTGTGAGGCCCTGCGTGGTGGCCGTTGCCTGTCCTCTCGGCGCTTTGGGAGGCTGAGGCAGGAGGATCCACAAGTCCCAGTCCCCCTGGGCAATCTAGCGAGACCCTACCTCAAAATAAAAGAGTAAAAACAGGGCTGGTGGTGCAGCTCAGTGGGAGCCGCTGGTCGGGGGTGGCGGTGGCCAGATCGGAGGGACCGCGCCGCCTCCCACGCCATCCGCCCCCGGCCTTGCCGGTGTGGGCTTAGCAGGCGGGAAACGGAAGCGCTGACGGCTTCACCTTTAGACCTGCGGGCGGCAGGGCCTGCCAGGCCGGGCCGGAGCAGCCGAACGTCAGGCCGGTGACCTCCCGAGGCCCTCGCTCTGCCCCCAGTCCCCGGCCGCCCTTCCACGGTGCCCTTGCTCGACCTCCGGGCCCGGAACAGCCGCGGCGGGGCGGGGCGGGGCGGGGCTCCCGGGCCCTGGTCCCCTGGGCGCCCCGCAGTCCCAGCAGACTTCGCTCGATAAACAGCTTCAGGAATTCTCCGTGCTGGGGACAGGAAATTCCCTTAGGACAGGAGAGAAGGAAGGGGAGAGGAGGGGAGGGGAGGGGAGGGGAGGGGAGGGCCTGAGGCCAGTGCGCGGGGATCTGGGCCCTGGGCACCGCAATCTCCTATCCGCCTCCGCCTCCTCCTCTTTTTTTTTTTTTTTTTTTTTTTTTGGTTGTTTTTCAAGACAGGCTCTTACTATGTAGATCAGGCTGCCTCAAACTCACAGCGTAGGCACGACTGGCTTCCAGCTTGCAGCGATCCTCCTGCCTCAGCCTCCGGAGCGCTGGGATGCTAGGCACTCGCCACCACGCCCCGTGCCTTCTCTCCTTTACAACCTGGAGGGCGGCTCGGCGGGGCACCTGCTCCCTTCCTGGGCACCCCTGCTCGGCGCCGGCGCCCCAGCCCTGCACTCGCAGTCACAGCCGCGTCGGCCGCGGGTCGTGCAGAGGCCTCCGGGTGAGGTCACCTAGTTTTATTTTTATTTTTCCTTCCCCTCCCCGCCCTCTCCTTTCCCCTCCCCTTCCCCTCCCCCTGCCCCGTCCTTTTTTTTCCCCCCTCCCTCTTACTGGGGAATTGAGCAGAGAGACTTTACACTGAGCTACATTCTCAGCCCTTTTCCGTCTTCTTCTTCTTCTTTTTTTTTTTTTTTTTTGTACCAGGGATTGAACTCGCAACCTCGTGCCTACCAGGCAGGTGTTTAGGCCACTGAGCTAAATCTCCAGCCCTATTTTATTTTATTTTATTTATTTATTTATTTTTTGCGGCACCGGGGATTGAACTCACAACCTCGCGCCTGCCTGACAGGCACGTGAGCCGCTAAGCCAAACTCATGGCCCTGGTTTTTTGAGGCAGGGTCGCACTGTGTAGCTCAGGCCGGCCTTGCGCTCGCGTTGTAGCCCAAGCCGGGCCTCGAACTCACAACGCCTCCCGAGTGCTGGGATTAAAGGCGTTCCTCACTACTCCCGGCTTCCAGCCCTATTTTTTGAGACAGGGGCTCACTGTGCAGTTCAGGCTGGGCTTAAACTCACTTTGTAGCCAAGGCTGGTCTCAAACTCACAACGATCCTCCTGCCTCAGCCTCCCAAGCGTTGGGATTAAAGGAGTGCACCACCACATCCAGCTTTGTTTTATTTTTTAATTTTAATATTGAACCTTATTAAGTCACCAGCCTGCCCAGGCCTGGCTTGAATTTGAGAGCCTCCTGCCTCAGCCTCCCAGCGTGCTGGGATTGCAGGCGTGCGCAGCTTGCCTGGCGCGTTCTAGATGGAGCCACCGTGTGCGGTAATGCAGTGTCCAGCCCGCGCCATGAGCAGTTTCAGAGGTTCCCCGCCCTCGGCCAGGGTCGCTTTGGTTCCGCTGCGTGGGTGGCGAGCGCAGGCTCCTTGTGGACGGACGCTCGGTGAGCTGGCGCCTCTTCCCTGTCTCCCTAGCTGTCTGTCTGTCTCGCTCTCCTCTGCCTATCTGCCCCCTGTCTATTTATGCTGTCTCTCTCCTCTGTCTGTCTGTCTGTCTGTCTGTCTGTGTGTCAAGGTACTGGAACTCGAGCCCAAGGCCTTGCGCATGCTGCGCAAGTTCTCCCCGGGCTGCCCCCCAGGCTCGCGGTGCAGTCTGCAAGCCCCGGACCTGCGGGCCTCCTGCCTCGGGCTCCGGAGTGGCTGCGACTCCTCGGGGAGCGCCCGGCTGCCAGCCGCCCCGCGGCGCTGCGGGTCCCCGCCGCCGGGCCAAAGCTGGGGAGGGCAGGGAGCGGCGGGGGTCGGGTCTCCCGGGGCGCGGGGCGGGGGGCGGGGCGGGCGGGAGGCTGCACATGCGCAGCAGGCCGGGCCGGGCTGGGGAAGCGTCGCAGCTGGGGGCGGCGCTGGGGGCGGAGCTCATCCCCGCGTGCGTGCAGGGCTGGGGCTGGGGTCACCCCAGGACCCCGCGGCTGTCCCCGGACAACGCCGCCCGGCGCCAGGCACCTGCGGCTCACGCCCTGCTGGGAGGACGGAGGCGGGATCCCGCGGGGAAAGCCCGCCCGCCTCCCCGCTGGGGACGCCATGGCGCCCACTCTGAGGCCGAAGGCAGCAGCCACCCGAGCCTCGCGCGGAGCGGCCAGTGTGAGTGCGTGGGCGTGGGCCGAACGTGCCTTCCGGTGCCCTGGTTCTGTTCTTTGCTGTTTGCTTTCTTTTCTTTTCTGAGACAGGATCTCACTGTGTAGTTCTGGCTGGCCTGGAGCTTGCAGTGATCCACCTGCCTCAGCCTCCTGAGTGCTAGGATTACAGGCGTGTGCCCGCATGCCCAGCCTATAGTTTTTAAAAATAATGTAAGTTTTTGTGCGGCACCAGGGATCGAACTCACAACCTTGCGCCTGCCAGACAGGCGCGTAAGCCACTGAGCCAAACTCCCGGCCCTGGTTTTTTTGAGGCAGGGTCGCACTATGTAGCTCAGGCCGGCCTTGCGCTCGCGTTGTAGCCCAAGCCAGCCTCGAACTCACAACGCTCCTCCTACTTCAACCTCCCGAGTGCTGGGATTAAAGGAAAATAATGTAAGTTTATTATTATTTGGCGGTGCTGGAGATGGATCCCGGCTTTCACGCGGGCCAGGCGGGTGCTGTACCCCCCGAACCACCCCAGCCCACTGACTGACTCATGAATTAATCGTGGCTCTGGCCATGCAGAGAATCCAGACCCCTACGCCTCACCATGGACAGGAGTAAAATCAAAACGGATCAAAGAACCCAGTGGTAAAGCAGAAACAACGTGCTGGAAGACAAAACAGGTAAAACTCTAGAAGACATAGACATAGGCAAGGACTTTCGCAACAGAACCTCAGCTGCACAGGAAATAATACCGAGGATCAGTAAAAGGGCTCACATCAAATTAAGAAGCTTCTGCCCCGCAAAGGAGACAGCGCACAGGGTGAAGAGACGAGTGGGGAAAGTCGCCAGCTACATGTTGGACGGAGGGCTCATATCTAGATATACAAAGAACTCAAAAACATTAGATCCCCCAATAAAAGACCCAATCAAAAGCAGGCAATGGAAATGAATAGACGCTTCTCAGAATGGTCAGTCAATCCGTGAAGCAATGCTCTGCACCGCTGACCACTAGAGAAAGGTAAAGTCAAATAATGCCAAGATTGCATCTCACTCCAGAGAATAGCTAACATCAGGAAAACAGCCAGTAACAAGCCAGATGTCGTGGCACCCGCCCGTCATCCTAGCACTCGGGAGGCTGAGGCAGGAGGATCAATGTGAGTGTGAGACCAGCCTGGGCTACCAATGAGTTCAAGGCTGGCCTGAACTGCGTAGTGAGACCCTGTCTCAAAAAATAGGGCTGGGGATTTAGCTCAGCGTAAGTGCCTGCCTGGCAGGAATGAGTTTGTGAGTTCAATCCGTGGTATCAAAAAAAAAAAAAAAAAAAAAAAAAAGAAGAAGGAGGAAAGAAGGAAATCAGCCAGTAACAAATGTTGGAGGAGCAGCCGGGCGTGGTGGTGCACGCCTTAATCCCAGCACTCAGGAGGCTGAGGTAGGAGGAGCGTGGTGAGTTCGAGCCCGGCTTGGGCTACAATGCGAGTGCAAGGCCGGCCTGAGCTACATAGTGCGACCCTGCCTCAAAAAACCAGGGCTGGGAGTTTGGCTCAGTGGCTTAAGCGCCTGTCTGGCAGGTGTGAGGCTGTTCGATCCCTGGTGCTGCAGAAAGAAAGATAGATAGATGGATGGATGGATGGATGGATAGATAGATGAATGCAGGCCAGACTTGAACTCCCTGAGTAGCCCAGTTGGGCGTCGAGCTCTCGGCAGTCCTCCTGCCTCGGCCTCTTGAGTGCTAGGATTGCACTATATATGGTTTTATTTATTCTCATCTTTTTGTTTTTCGTTTTTGTTTTTGAGGCAGGGTCTTGCTCTGTAGTTCTGACTGGCCTCAAACTCAGTGATCCTCTTTCCTCAGGCTCCTGAGTGCTGGGGTCACAGGCGTATGCCACCACACCCAGCCTAATTATTACTTTTTTTTTCTTTTTGTCTTTTTGATACAGGGTCTCCCTAAGAATTCAAACTGACCTTGAACTCACTATGTATCCCAGGCTGGCCTCGAACTTGAGGCAGTCCTCCTGCCTCGGCCTCCCGAGTGCTGGGATTACAGGCATACACCACCACACCCGGATTACTTTTTAAAATGTGAGATGATTCTCATGTTGCCCAGGCTGATCTCAAACTCCTGGGTTCAAGTGATTCTCCTGCTTCAGCCTCCCTGATATCCGGGACTCTAGGTGCCACTGAGCCCTGCAGCTGGGAGATACTGCCTAATTGCACATCTGCTGCTCAGTGGGTCCCAATCAGGTTGGGAAGGTTGGAGTGAAGTCCACTGGGTCCTTGCTTCTTCCTTCCAAAGCTGACCTCCTCCTCCTCTGCCCAGCGCTGTGCCCCTTGAGAAGCCCAGCGTGGACCCGCGAGATGGGGTGCACACGGCACTTAAGGCAGCCCTGGGTCCTGGGCCTCTGCAGTGTGTGGTGTGGACATCACGTGAGGGTGCCCCCCAGAGGTTCCCAAGGGTCTGAAGCTTAGTTCTAAAGAGAATGGGAAGGAGCGACTGCACCTTTAAAAGGTGGGGCCAAGTGGGTGGGGCCTGGGTCGTTGGGGGTGTGGCTGTGGTGAAGGGGGTGGGGCTTATTTCTTTATTACCATAATTGTTACTGTTTTGCGATGCTGGGGAATGAACCTAGGTCCTTCATACTGAGTTCTGTCCCCAATCCTCTTTCAAATTATTTATTTTTAAATCTTGAGACAGTCTTATGGCTTCTCAGGCTTTTGGCTACTCTCAAGTTTTAAAAGAGGGTCTTGCTAAGTGACTAAATTGCCCAGGCGGAGCTCAGACTTGCAGTTCTCCTGCCTCGGCCTCCCAGAGTGCTGGTATTGGAGATCTGTGCCGCCATACCGCACATTTATTATTTATTTTTGTGGTGCTGGGGATCGAGCCCAGGGCCTTGTGCCTCCAGGCTCTGCCACTGAGCCGCAGCTCCAGCTCCCAACTTTTATTTTTTAATTAAATTTAATAAATTAATTTTCCTGGTAGTGAGGATCGAGCCCAGGGCCTTCACTCTGAGCTGCATCCCAGGCTTTTTAATGATTTTTTTTTTTTGATTGAGAGATAGGGTCTTGTTAAGTCCCTAAAGTATCTAGGCTGGCCTAGAACTTGAGATCTTCCTGCCTCAGCCTCCCAAATGTGCTGGGACTCCAGGCGCACAGCACCTCCATGCCCAGCTTTTGTTCACCGACGAGGAGGCGGAGTTCGAGGTCGGGGTCCTAGGGCTTGTGCGGGGCGGGCGCGTGTGCTCAGGCGGCAGAGCTGGCATGGAGAACAGATCGCGGGCCACCTCGGCCTGCAGAGGGAGGGCACCGCCCAGGGCCTCTGGGGCCGGCTGCGGGGCTGGGAACTCGGGCGCTGGGGGGATGGGTACCTTCCAGCGGCGCCAGAACTCATGGTCCGCGCTGAGAGGACCCGGAGGTGCAAAGGGCGCCCCAAGCTGCCAAGCCGCCTGTCCAAGGCAAAGCCCAGAACAGTTTCATGTTGGTACAAGTGGAAAGCGTTCTGCTTTGAGTGCGGGGTTGTTTTCAAAGTAATTTCACCCCTGAAGAAGTTCAACAGAAACCAGAGGAAGTGGCACCTGGCGGTAACCCCAGCAATCAGGAGGCTGAAGCAGGAAGATTTTGCATGGACTCGGTTCCTGGAAATGTCTTTGACATCCAGGGCCCCTGTCACCAGAGCTACTTGGAAGGATAAGGTAGGACTCCAAGTTCCGGGGCAGCCTGGATAATTTATAGACTCCCTGTTTCAAGACTTAAAAAAAACAAAGCAGAATATATATCTATTCTGTATGTATTTTGAGGCAAGATATCACTATGTAGTTCAGGCTGGCTTTGAACTTGCTATGTAGCCCTGACTGGCCTGAGTTTATACTTGGGGAGATCCTCCTGCCTCAGCCTCCTGAGTGCTGGATGATGACAGGTTTCACAATAAACATTTAAGGAGCTGAGATGTAGCTCAGGGCTCCCTGGGTTCAAATCTTGGTACTCCCAAAAATAAAGTCTCTGTTGGTTAGGCATTGATCTCTAACTGTGACACCCCGGGGTGCTCAGGCTCTCCCTGGGCTGAGATTCGGGGTGACTTCGGGCTGCCAAGGCCTCTTCCACTGGGCCCGGTTCCTGGCCTCTCCCAGCGCTGAGGCAGAGACCGGGTCTCGGCTGTTCCCCGTCTGGCCTCTAGGGGGCATCGCCAGCCTTGAGTTAGCATCCCGCGTGTCGCGGGGGTCCCACTTGAAAAAGCCCAAGACTTAGTTTTGTGCGTTCCAGGTTTTACCTGATTGTGCAGTTGCACGATTTTGTTGTTATTGTTGCCCAGAGGATTGAGCCCAGATTTTAATTTTAAGATTTTGAGACGGGGGCTCCTCGAATCGCTAAATTGCTTCTTTCTGTGGGCTTCAACTGCCACCCTTCTGCCTCAGCCTCCCGGAGTGCTGGGATTATTATCATGCACATCACACTCATCCGATGGAGTGATTTTTTTTTTCTTTGGCACTGGGGAATCGAACTCACAACCTCGTACCTGCCAGACAGGCACTTAAGGCGCTTGAGTCACTGAGCCAAACTCCCAGCCCTGGTTTTTTGAGGCAGGGTCGCACTGTGTAGCTCAGGCCGGCCATGCGCATGCGTTGTAGCCCAAGCCGGCCTCGAACTCACAGCGCTCCTCCTACCTCAGCCTCCCGAGTGCTGGGATTAAAGGCGTGCGCCACCACGTGCGGCTCAATTTTAATTTCTAAATGGTAAATGCCAGTGGCTCCAAGCCACGTAAATTATCCTCAGGATACTCTTTAAGAAGGAAGAGGACGCCCAGCTGAACAAGTTTAACAGCAGCGCTGCTCTAGGGAAGAGGCCGGAGCGGGGCGGGGCCTGTTGTTACCAATAAAGACGCTGGGCACACAGCTCCGCGCATGCGCCCACTGCCCACAGTGACTTCCGGTCGCCGCAGGGCCACCTGGGTTGGAGAACCAATGGTGTTTTATCTTTTCAGTGGATTTCGTTGTCCTGCAGGCTGGCCTCGAAATCCAGGTTTTCCTGCCTCCTTACCCCCACCCTCCGGTGCAAGGAGCAGAGACACGCACGACTCAAAACTAAAGATTTAAATACCAAGCCGGACCTGTGCAGTGTGACACATGCCTGTCATCCCTGCAGGCAGGGAGGCTGAGGCAGGAGGATTACAAGTTCAAGTCCCGCCTCCTGCAACCCTGTTTGAAAAGTAAAAAATGGAAAAGGCCTGGGATGCACTGTAGTGGCCGAGCACCCCTGGGGTTCAACCCCCAGTACAAAAAACCAGCAAACACCCCAAAAACAAAAACTTTGGGGCTGCAGGTTAAACCCAGAGTCTTGCTCATAGTAACCGCAGGCCCTTCTGCTGACTGTCACCCTCAGTCCTGAAGGTCGTTATGCTTTAAGGCCAAAAAATGTACCAGACATGGTGGCACACGCCTGTCGTTTCAGTCCTTGAGAGGCTGAGGCAGGAGAATCTCTGCAAGTTCAAGGTTAGTTTGGACTACATAGTGAGAGCCTGTCTCAAAAAATGAGAGAAAGAAAGAGAAAGAAGGAAGAAAGAATGAAAGAAAGAAAAAACCCCGTGCTAAGTATTATGTCACATGTTCACCCTCTGGTCTCCACGGGCCCCTCTGCCGCTCGCTGCTGGCTTTTCTGGTGGGAAAGCAGAAGCGGGGAGTGGTCAGGTCATCTCAGAGCTGCCCGTGGGGGACAGCGTCCCGAGCCGAGGCAGGGCCAAGGGCATGGGCGAATCTGGGGAGCCCCGCCTGTCTTTCCCTGCGACCCTGTGCGGCTCCCCGTGGGGGGCTTTGGGCGCTGGGAGCCCCCTCCAGGAGGAGGAGCCGCTCCCAGGGCACCGCCAGCCCTGGCTGGGCTGAAGCAGGGCGACCTCCCGTCTGGGCCTCCTCCCTCGGTGGAGACAGTGCCGTGGCCTAGGACAGTGGCAGACGTCTCTGATCCCACTACTTAGGAGGCTGAGGCAGGAGGATCAGTCACAAGTTTGAGGCTACCTTGGGGAATTTAACAAGACCATGTTTCAAAGTAATTTACAGAAGGGCTGGGGGAGCCTGGCTCAATGAGGTCTAGCACGTGAGGCCCTGGGTTCTATCTCTTGCATTGCCAAAAAAAAAAAAAAAAGTACAGTTCTATGGTTTTAAAAATTTATTGTTATTATTTGATTTTTTTAGGGTCTTGGTACGTATAAGGCTGGCTTTGTACTCACCATGTAGCTCATAGTGGTCGTGCTGATCCTCCTGTCTCAGCCTCCCAAGTGTTGGGGTGACCGGCGTCCCCTAGCACACCTGGCTTAGTTTTAGTTTTAGGCTGTATTCATAGGACCAATTAGGAAGCAGGCAGGGAGGTGAGGCCTTGTGTGTGGGCTCAGCAGGGCAGATTCCCTACCGTGGAGGCGGTGGGGAATGGACGGCAGGGGTGCTGCAGGCCGCGCTGCTCCTTGACCTCAGGGACGGGGAGCCCTCGTGGGAAACACTGTGACTGGGCAGGAGGCGCCAGCCAGCGCCGGTCCCCAGGGCCCAGGAATCCTGAGCTTTTCTTCTGTTTTCTGTTTGGAATCCAGTGTCACCAAGCTCTACCTCGTCCTTGTTTATACGGAGACAGGGCCATGCGTAGTTGCTCAGCTTGGCCTCCAGTTGGTGATCCTCCTGCCTCGGCCTCCTGAGGAGCCAAGATGACTGGTGATGGAGGAGCAGCCGCTGCCCTAGGAAGCCGCACCCCGGTTCCTGTTCTGGGCGTTGAGGGAAGCATTCACCCCCACCCCTGCCCCCGCCGCCCCACTTCCCAACAAAGCCCCAGAGCACGCAGTGGGGGCGCCAGACTGTTCCAATCCACAGGCCGCTGGGGTCAACTTTTTTTTTTTATTGTTTTTTTTTTCTTTTTTAGTGTCATGCAATAATTCACAGTCCCAAGCCCACGGTTTTCAAACAAGGTAGGAAAATAAGATAAAGTAAAGTAAAACAAAATAAAAAAAAAAAAAAAAAAGAAAAAAAGGAAAAGAGAAGCAAAGGAATTGGTGGTGGTGGTGGTGGTTTTTTCTTTTCTTTTTCTCTTCTTTTGTTATTTCAAGCAAGATCAAATGTCAGAAAAAAATGCTTTTTCTCAATCATTAACTTTTTTTTTTGTCCTTTTTTAAAAGTGTTTATGACGATGACTCCTCTTTTAAACTGATTTCGGCAGGCAGTAATAGTAGGGTCCGGGGTCACCAGCGACCGGTCTGGGCTGAGACGCGTGTGGGGTGCCTGGCTTGGGGGTGCCGGGCTCCCTGCCTTCGGGCCACCGCAGCCGCCGCCCCGTGCTCGCCGGGGGAAGGAGAGATTCCACTGAGATGATAAAACTCATCAATAGAAGCTATTTGTTTTCTCCTCGTGTTTGCTTTTAAAAATGTTATTGTTTTATATATATATTTTTTCCATTTCCCCCATAGTTGTCCAAAGGGAGCGGCGTGAGCTGGGACCCCGGCCGTGCGTGCGGCCAGTCTGCTGTCCGGCCTGCCCGGTCCCGGTGCGGCCGAGGCGGGCGGGGACCCCAGGCCTGCGGGGGTGCGCGGGGTGCGGGGGGGCCGGGCGGCGCCCGGACTTAGCACCAATCGTCCTCGCTGTCGCTGTAGGGCTCCTGCGGGCCCCTGCGGGCGCCGGGCCGGGCCGGGCCGGGGGCCGGGTAGTAGCCGTTGGGGAGTCTCCGGCCGTGGCCGTGCCGGGCGGGCGAGGTGCAGGCCGGGCCCGCGGCCCGGGGAGTCCTGGGCGATCGCCCGGCGGCGGAGCCCGGGCCCGGGTGTCGCGTGTCGTAGGGCCCGGCCGGGGCCTCCTCGCCGCCCGGGCCGGCAGCCTCCTCGTAGTCGGGGCCCCGGTAGTAGCCGCGGAGCCGGGGCGCCTCGGGCAGCAGCGGGCCGGGCGCCGGCCACCGGGCCGCTCCGTGGCGACAGGCCCGGGGGGACTCGCCGCGGGCCGGGCCGGGGGATCGGCCGCCGTGGCCGCCCGCGGGTGGCCGCTCCCTGGCCGGGGGCTCGGCCGTGGGCCCCGGGAACCTGCGGCCCGGCCTGGCCGCTGCCTGCTGCTGGGGCGGGGGCGGCGGGGGCCCCGCGGCGCCGGCCTTACGGATCACGGGGGAGTAGGACACGTGTGGCCGGGGGGTGCAGGGGGTCTGGGGGAGCTGGCGGCGTCCCCGCCGCGGAGTGCTGGTGCCAGACGTTGAGGGGGCTGGGCTTCCACTGACAGAACTACTGCCCTACACGAAAATTGAAACAAAGGAAATCAAAACAAAAGATACAACCAAATCAACCAGGGAGGACGGGCGGACACGGGAGGACGGACGGACGGGCGGGCGGGCGGACGGGGGCGGGAGGAGACGCGGACACGGGGCGGGGGGGGCACAGCCACGGGGGGCGGGCGGGGCAAAAACCAACACAACAAAGTGAAGAGAGAGATGAGAAACGGAGTTTTGTAAGTATC
>RJWM01005394.1:79961-92672 GCA_004363535.1 Dasyprocta punctata
CCCCGACCCCCGGCCCAGCCCCGACCGCACCCACCTGCCTGTGGACCCCGTGCTCCCGGCCCTCGCTGGGCGAGCGGGACCAGTGCTGGTCGCGGGCCCGGGCCCGGCTGTGGTCCGGCCGCTCCCGCTCGGGGCCGGGGCCGTAGCGCTCCTTGTCGGGGGGCGGGGGGTGGTGGTGGTGGTGGTGGTGGTGGTGCGGCCGGTGCTTCCTGTCCTTTGGCCGCCCCCGGTCCTGGTCCCGCTCTTTGGACGGCAGCTCCCCGGACTGGGTGGTCATACTCAGGTCTGTCCCCAGGCCTGGCCGAGAGGACGAGCGGATGGGTGGGCGGGTGACCGTGCAGGGGCGGGGGGCGGGGACCCAGGCAGGGCCGGGGCGCAGGCTGGTGACCCTGCGGTCAGGGTGTGGATGCCCCCGGTCCCTCATGGCCCTTCCTCCCTCCTTTTTTCTTTCTTTGTAGAGACAAGGTCTCGCTGTGTAGTCCGGGCTGACCTTGAACTCAGCGGTGACCCTCCTGCCTCAGCCTCCTGAGTGGTGGGATGACAGGCGTGCACCTCGGCAGCTGGGCCCCACTTCACCTCCTTCGGTCCCCTCCCAGGGACCCTGTCCCCAGCCCACCTGTGTCCACGTCGGTGTAGCGGCCCAGGGAGCGCTCTGAGGCCCGGTGGCCGCGGTCGCGCCGGCGCTGGTGGTGTCTCTGGTGGTCCTCGGGCGGGACGCGCTCCAGGGAGTAGTCGTCCAGGCGGCGCGCTTTGGGCCCCAGCACGGAGGCCGAACGCTTCATGGGGCTGGTGTCGGAGATGGTCTGGGGGGACAGGCCGCGGGCGGGGTCAGTGCACGGGCGCAGACGGCCGCATCCACTTCCCGATCAATCCCGGTAGTGCCCGTGCCATGGGCGGCCATTGGGGGTCGGGGCCTGGGGCTGCCCGCCAGCCGGGGCTGCTCCCTTGGCCCATTCTGGGGTCCCTCGGCTGCGGCTGTGTCCCAGGGCCCCAGCTCCAGACCCAGAAGCCCAGGCTGTGGGCTGCGCCCAGCCCCTGGCGACCCCAGCTGTGCACTCTGCGCCTCCTGACCCCCAACTCCGGCTCCCGCCGCCCAGGTACAGGCCGCGCTGTTGGAGGCCCTGCGGTGGGGGCCCCCTTGGCCTGCACCCCCGGGCTCTGGGGCTGACTCGGGGCAGGCAGGAGACGGCAGGGGGCGTGACGCCCGACACCAGGCCTGCCCGGAGCGAGGGGCAGAGGCGGAGGCGCAGGGCTGGAGGAGGCTGGGGCAGGCCGGGCCGGGCACACGCAGGACGCACACACGGGGAGGGGACTGCGGAGGGAGGCGGGGCGTGGGGGCGGCGGTGCCGTACGTACACTGAGGTTACTCCCACGTGGCCGGCCCCTTCTCTGTCACAGCCCCCGGGACGGTGCACACAGAGAGACAGAGAGGAGAAAATAAATATAACAGGCTGGAGGGGGGCGAGGGGCGTGGAGGAGAGAGAGAGGCCGCCGGCTCTGGAGGGCGGGGGCCCAGGACCTGGCTGGCTGTCCCCCCCAGGTACAGCGGAGACAGACAGGAGACACACAGATGGCGGAGGCACACAGGACAGACAGACAGACACACAGCACCTCGGCCGCAGCCCCAGCCCTCCTCATGCCATGCGCGGGCCCAGACGGCGGCGCCCAGTCCCCTCCCTCTCTCGGGACCCGGCAGACTGCACAGTCCTGAGGCGCAAACCGGGCGGCCCCATGCACCAGAGTCCCCGCGCAGGGTCAGAGCAGCCAGAGGCCAGGCCGTGGGCGCCGGCCCAGCCAGACACACGCAGCCCCACGCCGCCCCGGCCGCGCCCTCCCGCCCCACGGCGGGCCCCACAGCGGAGAGAAGCGGCCACGCACAGACACCCACCCCGCAGCCCACAGAGACCAGACGGGGACCAGGACGACCAGACCCCGCCCCGCCCCCACAGCCGGCAGGTCCTGGGGCCCACGCGCGTGCACAGAGGCACAGGTGGGCTTCCGCGTCACGGTGTCATGGGCTCACGGCGGGGCCTCTGCACGGAACGCAACCCCCAACCCGTGTTTTTTTTTTTTTTTTGCGGCACCGGGGATTGAACTCACAACCTTGTACTGTCAGACAGGCACTTAAGCCACTGAGCCAAATTCCGGGCCCTGGTTTTTTGAGGCAGGGTCGCACTATGTAGCTCAGGCCGGCCTTGCGCTCACGCTGTAGCCCAAGCCGGCCTCGAGCTCACAACGCTCCTCCTACCTCAGCCTCCCGAGTGCTGGGATTAAAGGCGTGCGCCACCACGCCCGGCTGTCTTTTCTGAGACAGGGTCTCGTCATGTAGTTCAGGCTGGCCTTGAACTCCCTACGTAGCCCAGGTTGGCCTTGAAATCACCACAATCCTCCTGTCTCAGCCTCCGGGGTGCTGGGATTTCAGGAGTGTCGCAGCACATCTGGCTGTAGTTCTTATTTTGAGGTAGGATCTTGAGACCACATTGCTCAAACAGGTTGAATTGGGGATCCTCTTGCCTCGGCCTCCCGGAGTGCCGGGAGCAGCGCCACGCGCCGCCGCGCCGGCTGGCAGCTGGGTTCTCCGCGGCGGCCCTCGCAGGGCCTCTGCTCACTTCACCCTGAGCCCCCTTCAGAGCCCCCAAGGAGGTCAGAGGGAGACTGCGTGGAAGCGGGCACCGTGCTCAGCCCAGGAGGGCGCCTTCCCCTGGGAGGGGAGAGAAGCCTGGGGCTGTGTCCGGGGCGCGGTGTCCGGTGCAGGGGCGCAGGGCGGCGGAGCCCTCACCTGGTTCTCGGCGGGCAGCCGCGGCATGGAGACCGCCCGGGCCTGGCCCTCCATGGGGAGGTAGTGCTCGCCGTCGGAGAAGCCCTCGGTGCCCATGGGCCGCATCTCCACCGCCTGCAGGCAGAGGGGCGGGGTGAGCCGGGGCCAGGACCCGGGGGAGCCCGCAGGCGGGCAGGCGGGCGAGCGGGCGGGCACCTGCGGGTCGGGCTGGCTGTTAGGCAGCTCGGAGGGGGGCCCCCGCTCCGGGCTCCAGGGGCCCGTCTTTTGGAACATCTCCTGCGCCCGCTGCGTCGTCCAGGACGGGCTCTCCTTCAGGCCGCCGTCGTGAGTCATCCTGCGGGGGACAGAGGCCAAGACGGCGGGGGCGCGGGGCTGTCTGGAGCCTGGGCCCCACGCCCCCACCCGCGTCTTCTGGGGACCGTGGCGACACTCACAGGCCTCCAGCGGGGTCCAGCTGGGTGGAGGGGAGGGCGTTCTGGCCAGGGCCTCCCTCCTGCGTCGGGGACGGGGGCTCCATGCGCTGGAACATGAGTGGGGTCCGGTTCTGGGCGGGCAGAGGGCGGACGGGGACAGACGGGGAGCGTCAGAAGCTCGGGCACCAAATGTCTTTTTTTTGTTGTTTTTTTGTCTTTTAGCTGGGCCCCGCACGAAGCTGTCAGGGCTGACTGGAATTCGGCGATCCTCCTTCCTCAGCCTCCCGAGCAGCTGGCACGGCAGGCGTGCGCCGCAGGCCCGCTCCGCAGAGCACCTCCGACACCTTGTGGCGCGCCTCCCAGAACAGAACACAGCGCCTCCTCACCGCCGCGCTCCTGCTGCGCCCCTACCTGGGCCGGTGCTGGTCTCCTAGCAACCAAGCGCCCTTGCTCCTGGCAGTCGTTTCCTCCACAGCCACCAAGGTGCGCTCCCAGCCCGGTGGGCTCCCTCCACTTCCAACCCTTCGAGGATCCCATTTCACTTGGGGCGCGTGCAGCCCCCAAGGCTCTGCCCCATCGCCTCTCTCTCATCTCGTCCCTTTTCTCCCACCACCTCCGCGTCCTCACTGTTCCCAAACTCAGCGGATGAGCTCCAGCCCCAGCCCCAGGGCCTTTGCATAGGTCGATTTCTGTGCCGGGCGCCCTGCTCATCCCACCCCGTTCCTCTATCGCAGCACTCTGCTCCCGGGCCCTCTGATTTAGTGGGGAGAGGAATGCCGGTCCGTTTTGCTTCGGCCCGCACCCCAGGGCCCACTCTAGCGCCCCCAGCCCACAGCATGCCCTCGATCATTGCCCAGGAGGAAATGAATGGGTTCCACTATCAGTGCACTGGGCACGGACCAGCGCTGGGGCCTAGCCACACCCCTCCTTCAGACTGGTCCCCTCCTCGCTCATCCTGATTGGTCCCCTACTCGGCCATCCGGATGGCGTCCCTGCTCGCTCGTCCTGATTGGTCCCCCGCTCGGCCATCCTGATGGCGTCCCTGTTTGCTCGATCTGATTGGCCCCGGCAGCGCGCGGCCCGCCTCCCAGCGCCCCGGCGACTGCGCACGCACCTGCTCCTCGCGCATGGCCTGCAGCTTCTTGGCCTTACTCTGCCGGTAGTACTCCATGATCATCATGGCGGCGTAGATCTTCCCCACCGTCAGGTCGGTGGCTGGGGGCACAGGGCGAGCTCACCGCGCGGCCTCCGCGGCCCCCGCTCCCGCCCGGCCGCCCGGCCGCCCGCCCGGCCCCTTACACTTGTGCGGGGTGACCAGCAGGTCCAGCGTCTTCTGCGACAGGTTGGGCCAGATGGCCATCATCTCCTTTCGCAGCTCGGCGTCCATCTGCTGTTTGTCGGCGCCGCCTGCAGTGTGGGCACAGGCAGACCCTGATCTCGGGGGACACTGGCACCGTCCTGGTGGGCCACGGGCTGGCCCGGAGCAGGCCTGGGCAGGACCCCGGCAGGGTTGCTCAGCGCCTCCGTGCCTCAGTTTCCCCCCCGAAACGGGGGTTGCGGCTGCATTCTATGCGTCCCCTGGTTGTCCGGTGGTCAGAGTAGCTAACACCGGCCGTGTGTCCCGTGGGGTTCCTATGCCAGCGCTGTGGTTCGGCTGGGCCCCTCCGAACCCACGTTGTGAGGGGCAAAAGAGCGACACTAGGCCGGCGGGGCGTTCAGACGGGGGCGGTTAGGATGTGAGAAAGGCCGCCCAGGTCACCAGGGTGGCGCCCTCAGAGCGCGGTCCTGTGGCTCTGTGTTCACCGCCGTGCTGGGGCTGCAGTGTGAGCGCTGTACCCGAGAGGCGCCCCCAGCCCTTCTTAAAGTGTTGACACAGGTCTTGCTACATTGTCCAGGCTGTCCCTGAACTTGGGATCCTCCTGCCTCAGCCTCCTGAATAGGATTACAGGTGGCTGCCACTGTACCTGTTGCCCATCTCGTAGTATGTTTTTTTCCTTTCTTTTTTCTTCAGTTTTTTTGTTTTTGAGACAGGGTCTCACTGTGCTGTTCCGGCTGGCCTTGAACTCACTCTGTAGCCCAGGTTGGCCATGAAGTTGTGGTGATTCTCCCGCCTCAGCCTCCCAAGTACTGGGATTACAGGTGTGTGCTACCACACCTGGTTTCCCTTTCTTTCCTCACAGGGCCAGAGGGTCTGGTGACAGTTCCTGTGGTCCCTGGGGCCAAGTCACACGGAATGGGGCTGGCTGGATTCAGGGTGGGAGGTTCAGACCACTGGGGGTGACCCTTAGGGACAATCTCCTTTGTAGCTGGGCCATCAGCACCGCTCTACACTGGCTTTGTCTTCCTCTTGGGAAGCAGTGGAATTAATTAGTATGTCCACTTTTATCGTGGTTAAGAGAGGCATCCAGGGTCTATGTAGCCACTTCTTGGCAATTAGGGAAGAAGAAAATAATTCCCATTACAGTGACTCTTAGGCCAGGTGTGGTGGTGCACACTTGTAATCCCAGCCCTCAGGAGGCTGTGGTACGAGGATTCCCATGAGTTCAAGGCCAGCCTGAACTACACAGTGAGTTCAGCACCAGCCTGTACTACATAGCGAGACCCTGACTCTAAAAACAACACCCCCACCAAAAAAAAAGTGACTGTCTGGCTGGGGATGGTGGTGCACAGCTGTAATCCCAGCACTCTGGGAGGCTGAGGTAGGAGGGTGGAAAGTTTGAGCCAGCCTGAAAAATTTAGTGAGGCCGTCTCAAAATAATAATAAAAAAAGACAGTGGAGGTGGAGTTGTTGCTGGAGATATAGCTCAGTGTGAAGACCCGGGGCTCAATATTCAATACCAAGCCGGGCGTGGTGGCGCATGCCTTTAATCCCAGCACTCTGGAGGCTGAGGTAGGAGGAGCCTTGTGAGTTCGAGGCCAGCTTGGACTATAACGCGAGTGCAAGACTGGCCTGAGCCACAGAGTACGACCCTGCCTCAAAAAACCAGGGCCGGGAGTTTGGCTCAGCGGCTTGCGTGCCTGTCAGGCAGGCGCGAGGTTGTGAGTTCAATCCCCGGTGCCGCAAAAAAAAAAAAAAAAAAATTCAATACCAGGTACCAAAAAACCCAAAACAAAACAAAAAGTGACTTTCTGGAGACGGAGGTGTACAGAGAGATTGGTTATTAGGGACAAAATCACAATGAGGAGTAAATCCTGGTGTTCTGTGTTATAATAAAGAGACTGTTGTTTAAATGATACATATTTCAAAACGCTGTGAGTTCAATACCGGCCTGAACTGCACAGCAAGGCCCTGCTGAGAAAAGAGGCAGCTCTCCTCAGAGGAGGACGGGAGCTGTGAAGGGGAGCAGGGCGCCGTCTAAGGGCCGCGCCTGCTGGGCTGCCACCCCCAGAACCGGAGGACTTTCAGTCACTTGGTCTCAGCGCAGGAATAGGCGCAGGGTTGCGGGCAGGGACCTAGCCTTCCACACCACTGGCCTTGCTGTGGGGGTCCTGGGCACTGTCGGATGCCAGTGGGAGCCTGACCTCCCCCCACTAGATGGCAGTAGGTCACCACTTTGGGCCCAGTTTTTTTTTGTGTGTGTGTGTGAGGAACAGGGGACTTTTTTTTTTTTGGCACCGGGGATCGAACTCAACCTCGCACCTGCCAGGGCAGGTGCTTAAGCCACTGAGCCAAACTCCCGGCCCCAGTTTTTTGAGGCAGGGTCGCACTGTGTAGCTCAGGCCGGTCTTGCTCTCGCGTTGTAGCCCAAGCCGGCCTCAAACTCACAACGCTCCTCCTACCTCAGCCTCCCGAGTGCTGGGATTAAAGGCGTGCGCCACCACGCCCGGCTAGGAACTGGGGATTGAACCAGGGTCTTTGCACGGAGTTGCGGCCCCAGCCCCGACTTTATCTGGGGTTTGGCTGGGAAACTAAAGTTTCCCAGGCTGGGTTCGAACTTTTGATCCTCCTGCCTCAGCCTCCTGAGTGCTCATTCTGTTGCGGTGCCTGGGTTTACACTGTTGGTTCTGGCGGGTGGTCAGCCTGACCTCGCTGTCCGGAGTGGGGACAGGCCAGAGGAAGGGGCGAGCAGAGCGGATGCTGCCAAGTGCCGGGGAGGGGGGGTGTTTCAGGGGCCAGGTGAAAGGAAACGTGTTTGAGGACCTCAGGAGGGCGCACAGCTCATCCCCCAGGGCCACGCGCCCCAGAGGCGGCCCTGCTCAGAGAGCGGGAGGGGTGGGGTGCTGGGCGCACCGGGGACAAGCACTGGCCTGGGCTGCATAAGACGCTGGCTTCCACGCCCAGCGCTGTAGAAACAGCCCGACGTGGTGGTGCGTGCTTGTCATTCTGGGTCTTTGAGAGACAGGCAGGAAAGCTGAAAGTTGGGCCCTGGCCCGGGCAATGTAGTGACTCAGCAGGACCCTGCCTCGAAATAAGAAATAAAAAAGCCTGGGACTGTAGCTCAGTGCAAAGGGTGTGGTCTCAACCCCTAGCATCAAAAAACCAAAGGCTGGATGTGGTGGCCACGCCTATAATCCCAACACTCGGGAGGCTGAGGCAGGAGGGTTGCTGTGAGTTCAAGGCCAGTCTGGGCTACAGAGTGAGAGCCTGTCTCAAAAAACAAAACAAAACAAAAACAAAACAAAATGAAAGCAAATTAAAAGCCACCAAGGAAAGGGAGACCCAGTCCTTTGGCCCCAACACTGTCTGCCAACACCTAGATTTGCAATTTCAAGCCCACCCTGGCTCAAAGCAAAAAAAAGGGGGGATGGGAGTCTGGCTCAGTGGCTTAAATGCCTGCCTGGGAGGCGCAAGGTTGTGAGTTCCATCTCTGGTGCCACAGAAAATAAATAAATAAATATAAAACAGTAAAAGCTGGCGATGGAGCCCGCTGTGAAGACCCTGGGCTCAACCCCTCATACTATGAAAAACAGAGAGCTCCCTAAACCTGTGGTACTTGTCTTCTGGCTGTTGCTGGTTTGGCTTTGAAATGCTCCCCCGAGACTGCTAAAGGGTTGCTGTGGCGGGGTAGGGGCAGGGGCTGGCTGTGCTGGGGAGCCGGGGAGGCCTGGTCCCCGAGGACGGGCTGATGGAGTCGCCCTCCCGCAGGCTGAGGGTGCAGAGCTGTGGCCTGGAGCCGGGGCTGGGCCACTGGGCGCCAGCCTCCTCCACAGACTCCGCTCCCACGGACAGCTCACAGCGCAGGGGCGGCGGGAAGACGTGGCCCAAGTGTGGTGGGGCTCACTGGGCTGTGCAGTCCAAGAGCATCTGGTTCCGGGGCCCTTTCTCTCTGCTCCCGCCCCGCTCTGTTCCCGACGCCCTCCACCACTGTGGCTCCCGGGACCATGGACTGAACAGTCTGACAGCATGAGCCAAAGTAAGCCTGTGTTCCTGGAAATTGCTTTTCTCACATATTTTGTCCTAGCAAGAAAGGTGACTACCACAGTGGCAGTGAGAGCAGACACGGGGCGGAGGCTCTCAGACGTGGAGCTCAAGCTGGGCGTGGTGGTGCACCCCTTTAATCCCAGCACTCGGGAGGCTGAGGCAGGAGGATCATTGAGAGTTCGAGACCAGCCTGGGCTACAAAGTGAGTTCAAGGCCAGCCTGAACTGCATAGTGAGACCCTGTCTCACAAAATAGGGCCGGGGATTTAACTCAGTGACTTAAGCGCCTGCCTGGCAGGCATGAGGTTGTGAGTTTGATCCCTGGTACCCAAAAAAAAAAAAAAAAAAGTTCGGGTCTCACCAAGTGGCCCAGACTGTCTTCGAACCTGCGATCCTTCTGCCTCACCCTCCCGAGAGCTGAGATGCTGGGCCTTTGGCACTGTGCCGGTTGAAATCTCTCTTCTCTATCACATTCCTGGTCCGTGTCACCCCGTGACAGCCGGGTCAACCCGGAACAGGTGGGGCCGAAGCTCTGCTGTCCCGCCCCTGGGGCCTCCTGCTCTGCTCGGCAGCTCCTCCCTCCCTGGACCTCTGTGCACCCTGCGGTGTCGCCCACTGCCGGGTCGCAGCCCATCTGCGGTCAGGCCCTGGGCACAGCGGACAGTGGCAGCCGTCCTGCCCGGGGCCCTGCCCACTGCTCCCCGGCGCCCCTGAGGGTGAAGGGCGGGCCCTGTGGTGGGCATTGGGGAGCTCTGCCCCCTGTGGTACTGGCTACATTCTCAGACTTTTTTCTTTTTCTTTTTTTTCTTTTTTTTTTTTTTTTTGCGGCACCGGGGATCAAACTCACAGCCTCGCACCTGCCAGACAGGTGCTTAAGCTGCTGAGCCAAACTCCCGGCCCTGGTTTTTTTGAGGCAGGGTCACACTATGTAGCTCAGGCTGGCCTTGCGCTCACATTGTGGCCCAAGCCGGCCCCAAACCCACAATGCTCCGCCTACCTCAGCCTCCCGAGTGCTGGGCTTTTTTCTTTTTTGAGACAAAGTTTTGCTAAGCTGCTAACTTGCCCGGAGCGAACGTTCTTTTTTGTTTTTGTTTTTTGAGGTCAGGCTGGCCTTGAACTTGGCAGCAACCCTCCTGCCTCAGCCTCCCTAGTTGTGGGATTCCAGGTGTGCACCACCACGCCCGGCTGGACCAGAACCTGCAGTCGTCCTGCTTCAGCCTCCCAGAGTGCTGGCTGACTGATATGCACTTGGCTGGGAGGTCCCTGTCACCTGGCCTGTGTCACGCAGCTTGGACTCTGGATCTCCAAAACAGAGCTAAATAAACTTCCTCTAGCGGAAGCATCCGGGTACTCCAGGATAGTGGCAGAAATCGGACTGGCCCAGGGCCCCACACTGGCCTCTTCCCTCTGTCGCCCTCACAGTGGCCAACAGGAGCCTGTTCAGTGGTGGACCCTGTGAGGCCCCTCCTCCCTGAGTCCACGTCAGAGCCCTCCACCCTATGCCCTCACCGACTCCTGCCCCAGGGCCTTTGCACGCACGGTTGGGGGATCCTTCTGCTGTACCCATGTAATGTATCACCTCCTCTCCATCAGGATCACCGTAGAGAGCCCCCCGGAGCTGCAGGCTGCTCTGCCCGTTTCCTTACGGGGGTGTCTGGGTCCACCGGCTACCCCGCTGGCTCAGCCTCCCCACCCCACCTGCTCTGTCCTTACCTTTGGCGATCTTGATGTCCAGGGCCGTGCGGATCAGCGCCATGAGGGTGGAATTGAAATGGACAGTGTTGTCGTCCGCCACGGGCAGGTCCATCCGCAGAAGCCTCTACAGGAAACCCCGGGGGAGGAGGGAGGTCACTCTGAGGTCCCCTGCCAGGGTCCCCGCGAGCCACGCCCGCCCAGTCCAGGAGCCCGGGAAGAACTCTGAGGGTGGCGGCAGCCCCTGCCCGGGCCACCTGTCCCCCCAGGCAGTGGGGCGGGCGCCAGGCCCCGGCCTGCAGCTTTGGCTTGTGGCGCTGTCCCCCGGGTTCCACCCAGCCCGAGGAGCTGTCCGGGCAGGACGCTGTCTGGCTGCCCAGGCCGGCCTGGAATCTGAGACTGTCCTGCCTCAGCCGGCTGAGCCGCTGAAAGCCCCGGTCTGCACCGGCTCGCTCCCACCCTTTTGCAACCCCACCTCCTGGCCCCCGGACCCGCGTGGCCAGCGCTGCCCCCAGAGTTCTTCCGCCCGGGCCTGGTCCACTCTGACCCCGAAGAGAAGGCGCACAAGCAGGCCCAGGCGCGCATGCAGCAGGCAGGCAAAGGGTCCAGGCCGCAGCCACAGCCGCCGGCGCCCCCCGCCCCCCGCCGGCCGGGGCGGTCATTCGGGCAGCGCAGGCGGCGCCCCCGGGCATGCAGCGAGGCCACACACGGAAGGCACGGACAGGCGCATGCGACGAATCTCGAGACTCAGTCATAGCTCCGTGGGACGTGTGTCGGGGCCGGGCCGGGCTGTCTGCGTAGCGGGTGGGGCGGGGCGAGGGGGCGGCCCTGGCCCGGGCAGGGGCTCTGTCCCCCGCGCTTAGTGGCCGCACCAGCGCCGGCGGGGATGGGGGTGCAGGGCAGAGTTTGGGGCTCTCCAGGGACTCAGCTACGCCCGGGCGAGGACGTGGATGGGGACGGTAAACGGAGAGCGCAGTGCGAGGTTGGGGCAGGGCCGAGAGGGAGGGAGCGGACCGAAAAACCGACAAGGGGTGTGCACAGCTGTGGGTACTGGGGGCTGCACAAGGACTCCCTATTTTATTTTTTGAGACACGGTCTCACTACTCAGTTCAGGCTGGCCTTGAACTCATGGCAATCCTCCTGCCTCAGCGTCCCATGTTGGGCTTATAGGCTTGTACCACCAATGCATGGCTCAGCTCGTTATTTTAGAAATCATGAATTTTTTTTCCTCCATAGTGGGAATCAAATCCAGGACCTTTTGTACTGAGCTACATTTGCAGCCCTTAAAAAGTTTTTTTTTGAATTTGTGAAAACCTTTTGCTCAGGCTGGGCTCACATTTGTGATCCTCCTGCCTCAGCCTCCCAGAGTGCTGGGATTATAGGTGTGCCACCGCGCCCAGTGGGATTTATGTATTTCATACGACAGCTTTTTCCTGGAGAGCAGAAAAGTGCCTTCTTATCACCCGATGGGTGGGTTTCCAGTGAAGTATTCTGTGGGTTTTGCTGTCACCCCCAAACCTGCAGAGACCAGGAGGGGAGGGTCTCCTTTCCTCTCACAGCCCCCCAGCAGAGGCAGGGAAAGGACGGGAGGGGCGCGGCAGGGCGGGGGGCCGGGCCTCAGACACAGGCCAAGGGCTGGGCGGCAAGGCTGCGGGGTCGGTTTTGGCAGGGGCGGGGTGTCATTCAAAGTCACCCCTGAACTTCAGGGCGCGAGCCGCGGGAACAGAGCACCTGCGGGCGGGCGCCCGGGCAGAGTCCAGCCGGGGTGGGGGGCCGCGCGGCCCCTGGCCCTCAGCCAGCATGCAGCCCCCCCAGGCCCCCAGGCTGCGTGCACGGCCTGCGTCTGCGCCACTGTCGGGGGTCCGGCTGCGCCTGCTGGGGCATCCGGGAGGCTTGTGGGGTCCGGGGCGGGAGAGTGGGGGGCTGCGGGAGGCTCTGGGGGCTCCGTGGGCGGAGCCAGGTGCCCCGAGGCCCTAGGTCAGAGATCAGCTTCAGGTGAGTGTGCGCTGGGGGCTGGGGGTACCAGAGATGGCGGCTCGGGGCGCGTGCGGACCCGACCTCCAGGCCCGGGTGCCGGGGCCCTGGGGCTCCCCACCGCCCTCCCCCGCGTGGCCATAATGGAGTCTCAGGACACGAAGACACGCATCAAAGGACGTACACACTGCCGCTTCGTCAGGGATGGGCATGATCCGGGTACTCGGGAGAAAAGAAAAAAGGGGGAAAAAAGAAAAAAGACAAAAGAAGAAGAAGAGGAAGAGGAGGAGGAGGAGGACAGCCGGAAAAAGACCGGGCCGGGTGCTTCCGATGGGCGCTAAGAAGTCCCCGGGCGGGCGCGGGCGGCAGGGGTAGACTACCTTGTAGGCCACTCTGGCCGGACACTTCTTCCCCAGCCCCAGGGGAGGGGACATGTGTCTCAGCATCTGATACATGTCCGGGTATGGCATGCGGCCCCTGGCGGCACCGAAA